>JAZHYW010035636.1:0-12409 GCA_037355805.1 Ixodes ricinus
AAGCGACTTAACCTTCTCTCACGCTACGCGATAAACAGCGGCTTCGAGTTTGTTCTTTGAGAGCGGCTTTTGGTTTCGCGGATTGGTCTGCCATTCCTCCGTGATGTGCGGTTGACGAAGGAATTGTGACTCGAGAAACAGCAAAGGTAAGACGTGAAGTGCGCGAAGTAACTGGGTATCGGTTGTCTCCGATTAACATCGCAGTGCTGTCGACGAGAAGACTGAGTAACTGCTTTCGAAACCCAAGTTTCTGTACCTGTGGGGGAATCTGGCTTCGGAAATAAACACAGTTCGCGGCAAAGCTCGTGTTACGCTTTTATTTGCTGCTCCTCTCGTGCCGTACAAGAGACGCAGCGTCCTCGGTAAGCCTTATTGAGCTCGATTTGCTCGATTCAGGGCCGCCATAATGAGATGCAGGCGACGGAGGAACTAGTTGCTCCCCTGCTTCAGGGACGAAAGTTTCTCCGTTTCTGAAGGAACATAGGTTACAAGACCGTTCCTCCCCTAAGGGAGGACTATCGATACCCTTTTTCTAAGAGTGTGCTGGTTGTTGTGATGTTGAGCAAGAACAGCACCTATTTCTCCACTCGCGTCGGTTTGAACTTCGGTGTCGTGACGTTGGACGGAGTGACAGAGAACAGGGGCTGTGGTCAACGCATATTTTAAGCGTTCAAATGACGTATGTTGGTCTATACCCCATCGAAAAGACATGCCATTGCGTAGCAGTTGATTTAAAGCTCAACAATGTGAGAAAATTGATGAATAAATTTTCTAAAGTAGGCGCATAAGCTTAGAAATGTCCGCACAGGTTTTACCTTTTGTGGGACAGCGAATCTGATGCGGCCCGTACCTTGTCAGAATATTGGCGCGCACTCCATCGGCACTGACTAGATGGCCGAGCACTTTAATTTCCTGGGCGCCAAAAATGCATTTTTTGCTGTTCAATTGGAGTTCAGCAGTGCGAATGCATTCAAGAACTGTGCGGAGTCGTGAGACGTGTTCTTCAAATGTTGAAGAAAATACCACAATATCGTCGAGATAACAGATACACATATTTCAAGATAAGCCACGAAGTAGAGAATCCATCATGCGCTCGAATCTTGCAGGCGTATTGCAAAGCCCGAAAGGCATAGCGTTAAAATGGTAAAGGCCATCATACGTTATAAAGGCCGTCGTAGATTTATCAGTAGGCGCAAGAGGAACTTGCCAGTAACCGCTTCGAAGGTTCATCGATGAAAAATAGGACGAGCCTGGTAGCGTCGAGTGTATCGTCGATTCTTGAGGGGGGTCTTTTTGCGTGACTTTGTTGAGGCGACGATAGTCCACACAGAAGCGCCAGGTGCCACCTTCCATTCGAACAAGGACGACGGGGGACGACTGGACGAAGGCTCGATCACTCCTTTTTCTAGCATGTCATCAATTTGTTGTTTATTCATTCGACGCTCAGCGGCAGAGGTTCGGTACGATCTGCTTCGAATTGGGTGTGAGTTACCGGTATCAATGTTATGTTCGACAAGCATCGTTCGGGCTAACGTTTGGTCGCTCAAGTCGAAAATGTCCTCGTAAGGGTGGAGTAGAAAGTCCGATTTCTGAAGTTGGTCTGCGATGAGAGCTGTGTCTATCATCTTCTGCCTGTGTTCGGTAAAGTTATTGTCGGTGAGGAGCTTGGTATTTGCAGCAGTGGGGACAAGTGTAGCGAAACTTTCCTCAATATGCATCTGGGGTGTGGTGATACGACTGCCTCGAGGAAGTACCTGCGACTGGACTGCAGTGTTGGTGATTCCGATGTTACATTTATCTCCTGTGATGGTAGGCAAGAGAATAAGGAATGGCGATTCCTTTCTTTGTGAACGTAGCATGGATAGGTTCGATGAGTCCGAAGGTTTCATTGACTGAGTTCGGAACGATGAGAGTGGCAGCAACGGCTGAGTGCGGTGGTAGCAATAGGTCATAGTCCATATGAAGGACGGTAAGTGGGGTCTCAATATGCTCCTGGATGTCGGCTGAAGCACCTCGGACGAATTTCCTGATCTGCACAGTCGATGAAGGCGGCGGCTGAAGAAAGAAAATCCCGAACCAAGAATGATGTCGATTGATGCAGGTGGTAAGTACGGTGAACATGACGATGTATCGGTTGTCACCGAGTCTTAGAGAATGCGCTGTACAGTATCGGAGAGGGCGCACAAAATCACCATTGCCTATGCGGAGCAGGTGGCCTTCAGATGGGGCGTGAGCACTTTTCGCAAGCGTCGACGTACGTTCTCGGGAATGTACGACGCTGCTGCGCTAGTGTGTCGACTAAAATAAAAAAAAGTTTTGATGTCCTATTTCCTACCTCAAATTCGTTGGTCCCGCAGAAGATTGTTTTTTTTTTTTTTTTTGCACATTGGTGAGATTAGACTTGTACGTAATCCGTTACAAGTAACGAAATTACTTCTAATCACCTTACATTTTATCGGTAATTTAGTAACGGAATAATTACATATTTTTCTAGGAGTATGTTTGAGGTAATCCCCTTACATTTTTTGACGTCACGAATTCCTTGAAATCCGTTGCATTTTTTTCCAAGACCAGCCCCCCCCCCCCCCCCCCCTTCTTAAAAGAAAGTCGTTTTTCATTTTTTTCACTCTTCAGTTCCGCAAAGCCTTTTTTTTTTTTTTCCAAAACCAAGCTGCTTTTTATTTAATGTTTGTAGACACCTAACAACAATGTCAAAAGATAAAAGAAACGATTTCTACAAGAAAAAAAAAAAGGGGAGGAGGGGGGGCAAGTTATACCTTTTTTTTTTGTTGTCTGTCTTTTTCTTTTGTTCTGATCGAAGGTGGGGAGAGGAAGACACCAAGTGATTGTACGCCTCTTTGAGAAGATCGAGGCGGTAAGTGCACAGAAAAGAATTAAAAATGCCCTTCTCGGTTATAGTGACTAGGACCATTTTAATAATGTCACAACACGAGACAACGCTCTGTCTACCCTAAAATTCACTAAAAGAGATGTGATAATATATGAGAGGTGTTATTGCCACAAGCATCCTCCTCGTTCGTTGCTGCACACTTATCATCTTCTCTTAGAAAACAGCAGGTATTTTGTTTTCTGTTTCTTTTCCCCTTATTTGACCCTCTTTTAAAAGCTACTTACTTTTTTTGCTTTTTGGCGACACTTCGAAAATGGTAATAGTCTTCCTTTTGTCTTCTTCCTGTTTTTACCGCCCAGCAGGTCGCATCTTATCTCAACCAGATATTTTCAAATAATGCATAATGGTGGCTGACGTAGAACTTGATATTCTGGGCTTGAGGAGGGAATGAGAGAGATCTCGAGTGAGGCGCATAGCGTGGGGCTTTACTTAGTTCTCTGCCCTTCGCTGCCCGTGGCATCAGCGGACGTCTATCTGGAGAACACCGGAGTAAACTGCAGTCGGTCCGTTGCTCCGTGCGTTTTTGAACGGCACAGCAAGAAAGGTTCACACGGCAAACGTGCATTTACATTTCACTTGTTTTAATCCAACGTTCTAATTAATTGTTGTTATGAGTGTCCTGTTGTTTGTTTTCTTCGGTTGCTTATATTTAAGGATTGGAAAGCTTTTTTCTGTATTCACCAACGTGTCAATCGAGGCTCGACCTGTTTCAGAACCAAAGGAAGAAGAATATCGCGCCAAACATTGTTTATTATTTAATTATCAGCTTACTGTTACCAACTTTACTAAATCTCTCGAATATCAGGCAACGGCACCGCAACGACGAAGCTTTGCTCTATCTTTCGAGGTAAATAGTACTTCCATTGCTTCGCTGAAAAAGCTGAATGCGGAGCATAAAACATTCATGTAAAGAGGCACAACACGGCACTCCCATCCAGTGCCTCAGGTGCAAATGGTGTTCAGCGTAGCAGCAGTGTTGCCATCTTTTTTTATGTGCGCGCCGCTAATTTTGAGGCCATGATGAAGTCACTAAACGGTCGCTAGATTCGCCAGGAAGTCGCCAAATTTTTGCTAAATTCCAAAAGCTTATTAAACCCTTTTAAAGTAAGTGAGCCTCAAATAATCATATCTCAGGTATTTTGAGAGGTTAAACTTACACTGTGAAAGCAACTAGGACGGTTTTTATTTGAAATGTTTCATGTGGGAAACGACTAGGCGGTAAGTACGAAAGTACGAATAAGAAACGGGTACTTGTTAATTTTAACGCGGAAATAATTACTGCTTTGTCTTCAAGAACAGTTCAACGGTGCAGTCCAGAAGAAGAAGAGTTCTTCCTCGATGGCGACCGCACTCACGTCACCATAAAATCTGCCGATGTCGACGGTTCGTTGCCGGCTTTGCAGGCTTCAGGTGTGCCGAATTCGCCGAACCACTTCTGTGAGCTTGTTGTCGAAAGCAGAAAGCCGAGAGCGCAGCCGCCAGGCCAAGGGCGGCTGCGCTCTCGGCTGGCGATAGCAACGTTTGGCGGAGAGCACGTAGGTAAGTGGGCGCGGGAGGATGGTCTGTAGTGTTGACAGTGTTGACATTCTTTTTAAGCGCGCCGCTCGAGCAAGCATATATCCAAAGCAAACTCGGCTAGAGAAGCAAAAGGGTTTAGCCCGCGAGCATCTCTAAAATTGTCCAAAATAACAAGGAAAGGTCTAAATTCACGCGCGGGTGTGCTAGCCAAGTCGGGAGGAGATAAGGCTCCATCCAGCACTATGTCACTTCCGGTGTGGATGTACTGCCCTCCCCGACTTGGCTACGTCCACGCAGGAATCGACTTCCGGTCTGTGTGCGCTACAGCTGTAAGCACGAGCGGGTAGTCTGCAGAAATATAGACTGCGCGAGCGTGCGCGCAACTCAAGAACGGTACGTGGAGCGGCGGCTGCACCGTGTCCTCTTCGATGACGTAAGCTCACCTAAGGCCTGTTCGCACATGCAGCGGAGCGCTACAAGCATAGCGCTGACCCCGCGCTAAGCGCGTGCTGACGGAAGCCGGTCACTACGCCTGTATCGCATCGTCCAAAACGGTTACTCATAACAGACGATAAGTAGCTGACGACGCGTGAGGCGCGATACATCAGTGCTTCACTGCATCTGAGAAACGGCCTTAAATGAATTCGCTTCGAACCAAGCCAACCCACACACGACGAAGCCTCAACTGCCTCGGCAGCGATGCACACACGGGCGAAGGCACCGGAGGCCTGCACCAAGCCAACCACGAACACACTCCACGGATGGCACGCACGCCGCCCATGCGCGTATGTGACTCCACGGAAAACAATAGCTAGAAAGATATATGTGGATATTACTTTTATGATGCATAATATTTGCTATTAGTGTTAGAAAACAGTGAAAATTTATAAATTGTTGAAAGCTTTGTAGGTTACGTGATATAGTAACTTCAAAACCACAATAAAATCTAACACTCTTTATTTTTATTTCCTATATTTACTGATAAGAAAGCATAATATGTACATTAAAACAAATTATGTCTTTCTGTTATAAGTCACGTGACATTTTGCGTGGAGGGAGCCTTATTTCTCCCGTAGACTTGGCTACATCCCCACGCGTGGATGTAGCCTCTGCCAAAAACAAGATTCCGGTTGAACACCAAAGTCACTAAAAAAGTCGCTAGCCGCTAAATTAAAAACATTCGTCACTCAATGTATTAAAAAATCGCTAAATCTAGCGACAAAATCTACTAAAATGACAACACTGCATAGCAGTCGACATATTAGTCAGAAATAACGCAAAATGTCTGACGAGACTTTCGAGAGTCGGCTATTGCTCAGAATACTCAAGGTCAACAAATGGAACAGGTGGCAACAATAAGAGACTTAAATAACCTTCTTCCTTTGTTTCTTAATTGAGAAAATATTGTTGAGCAGTAACGCCACGAAAGTAACGGATTACTTTTGAGGGTAACGGTCACTTACTTGTATGGGACAGTAATTGTAATTGTAATAAGTGCGAATTTTAACTTGAGCACATTGTAAATGTAATTCCTTACTATTTTCAGTAACGTGTACAAGTCTGGTTGAGATGCAGCCTGACCCGGCATTGTCGATGTCGAGAAAATTACAATGGCCTTAATTTAAACTGATTTTCCAATTATTGCAAAATCGGTAACCCGTCTAGACTACCGATTTTGCAATAATTGAAAAATCAGTTTAAAATGAAGGCCATTTTAATTTCTACTTTTCACAAATCAAGGCTCATAACCTGTCCCACCAGGCCCTTCTACAAGTGCTTTGCAATCTATTTTTTATTTTTATTTTACAGGGTTTAAATATACAGAACTGCCGTCCGAGCAGCACAGACACGTTAAAAAGGCGGTTGAAAAAGCGTCGATGACGTCAGGAACACATATCGAAAGAACGTCGAAAGTCTGAACGTTAGGTCCCTTCGACGTAATATGGAAAGGCTAATGTCTGGAAAAAAGCGTAGATTTTACGTCGACATAACGTCCCATTTAACGACCTTAGAACGTCGAGTGCACGTCTGAATTAGACGGAAGTCGATGTAACGTTACAATAACATTGACACCATGTCCCATTTAACGACCATAAAACGTCGAGTATATGTCTACAACTGAACGGGATGTCAATTGAGGATGTCATATTAACGATATCAAAACGTCCCATTTAACGACATAAAATGTCGAGCGCACGTCTGTGATAACGTAATGTCAAGGTTTAAATAACGTCCCGTTGCTCGACCATAAAACCTCGAGCATACGTTGCGACTGAACGGGCTCTCAACTGATGACGGTCTCGACCTGCGTCACCGTGGACCAATGGGCCAACCAGATCTGGCATCGTTGCTCGAAGGTGTGCCGCGAAAGCATGTGTTTCGGACGGAATAGACCATTTTTCTAAATCCCACCAAGCGCCCCGACCCGCACTCCTGGAATCATGGAAACGGTGTTCCTACAGCTTTTAAGAAAGGCTTCTATTGACGTTTGGCTGCAAGGTCACGAAAGGGTGCAATGACAGGGCGAGAAAAGGCACAAGAACGGGCCGACTAGGCTGTCTCAAGAAAAACGCTACGCGACGCCAGGAAAGTACAATAAAACCACCGGTATTCCACCGGACAAAGGGGAAAAATGAAGAGCGGTCAAAATAAAACCGTCCTCCGCGAGGGCGCGTACTCCAGTCACAACTGGGCGAGGGGAGCAAGCGATAAGGGAGTGCGGCCGTGGACTAGGCACGTAGCGGCAGGACCACCTGCGCAAGGAACTCACGCTCGTCTAACCCAGAAGAAGCTCAGAGTCGAGGAGTGGCGGTGCAAGGCTCCACGGGAGCTGGGACAGGAGAGGCCACATGACACGGGTGCGCCAAGCTGTTGGCCCACCGCCGCACAGCGGTTTCGCCAAGGAGAACGAAGTGGTCCGAAGGCCAGAAGAAGCTAAAGCCAGGCCGCCTCGTGGGCACCGAGAGCAAAGTGGCGGGCTCCCCGAGGGGCGAAACCCGTGGTGAATGAGGCGCCAGAAAGTTTGCGCTACCGCACATTCTTGGAAGATGCGTGGAACGAGTCTCTACTTTGTCTGCAGTTGGGGCCAACGGGGGTCCTCGGGACTAAGCCCCAGCGGTGGAGACGTTGCTTCGTGGGCAGGATCTCCAACCCCCGACGCCACTCAAAATCGTCCCACAGGCCCAGGCAGACGGCGGGACACAGCCATGAAGACCACGGGAAGGCCTTTCGGCGCTCCTCCGGAGTGACGCGCTAAACGCCAAGTTCTTCGACAACACGGGCAGGGGCCACGTTTCGCACCACAAGGTTCGGGAACGCGCGCAGCAGTTCGTTATGGAGGCTCACCACCGCCTGGTAGAACGGCGCAGTGGACTCGGCGCTAGAGTAGAGGTTACCCAAAGCGCGAGGAAGACGCCAAGGCCCCAGGAAATATAAGGCGAGGGAACGCACAGGGTGCTCCGTGTTCTCCAGTACTCCCGAAACGGTACGAAGGGCCAACGAACGTGTCATGGTGTCGACACACGGCATGCCCCTGCCACCGAGGAACGCGGGGAGACGAAGCATCGCCCGGGTAACATGCTGGGAGCCCCCGTTCCAATAAAAGCGGATGAGACAGGAAGTGACGCGGTGAATGAAACGGGGGAGGGGGGGGATGGCGGCGAAAAAGAGAGGGCCGCAGAAGGTAAGCACAGTCTCGAAGAGACAACGTGAACGCTTCGCCAGCAGAGACCTGCCGTTCGAGGTTAGTTGATGCAACCTCCCAGGTGCGGGACGCCACGCCACGCCAGTCGAAGAATAAGCCAAAGATGCGGAGCTCGGTGACGACTTGGATACCCGTCGGCAAGGTTGGAGGGAGGCGCCGCGAAACAGAAGTGCCTTGCACTGGAGCGGTTTATCTGTGCGCCCGACAGCCTCAGGACGCCATACTCAGAAAAGAGTTGCATGGCAGCCTTAAAAGGACACTACAACGAAATTTCGGAGATCATTTTTTGGTCTATATGTGTTCAAAGGAGCAGTATCACATCGAACATACCAATATCTTGTTAAAAAAATCTCGAAAAGGAATTTTAAAACGAATTAAACGATTAGCAAAGAGCACCTGGTGGATGTCGCTAACGCCTCGCTTGTAATGCCCGTCTAGGAACCTTGACAGCTAGTGACGGTGAGTGTCTCGCCTCCGGCCACGACGAGAGAAGAGGGAAGGAGGAACTCCCCTCTTCCCGAGAATGCCTTTTGTGTGTCGCAGAAGTCGCTATTGTCCCCCTACAAGATTATAGAAGATTAACCCGTCACTCAAAATTCGTACAAAAGCAGCCGCTTCGGTGGCTGGAACGACTAGGCCATCCTCTCGACGTCAGCCTCGCCGTAGCTTTGCTCGTCCCGAGACGACCTACGTCACGATTGCGTTGGATGTCACGTGGTCTCTGTTGGCCTTCTCCGAGCGCTTGCCAGAGTGGGCCATTTATAACGAAAAATACAGCCATCAGGCTCAAAAGACAAACGTGCGATTGTCATTTACGGATATTGTGGATCATATTCAACATATTTTTGAACACGACGGGAATATTTCAAATTTCGTTGAAGTATCCCTTTAAGGCTCTCCGAGTCCCGAATGAACAAACCTACGTCGTCAGCGTAGACACTGACGGTAACGCAGCCTAGACCGGACAACGGGAAGCATCGTATGTCCGAGCAGGACGCCAAACGTCTCAAGAGAAGATCGAGGCTCAAAACATAGAACAAGGGGGATAAAGGGCAGCACTGCCGTACACCCTCAGTGACGGGAATGGAGCAAGGAGCCATCCATTGACAAGGAGACGGCTGGTCAGGAAAGCCGAAGGCGCCCAAGGCCTCGAACAAGAACTCCTGTTCGACGCGGTCGAAGGCCTACGCCTGGTCTAGTAGAGACGAAGGCTGCCTGGCAAGTTGGTGAAGTGTGCGTACGTAAAGAGGTCGCGGGTAACAGACAGGAGGAGATGTTCCTCCCGGGCACAGAACTCGTCTGAGCCAGGCCCACCACGTAGGGCAAGAGCGGTCCGAGACGCGAAACAAACAGAGACGCCACAATTTTTGTAGTCCACATTAAGAAGTGTGATAGGCCGCCAAGCCGCGGGGTCCGACGGGGAACCATCTTTGGGTAGAAGGACAACCCGACCGTGTCGGAAGAGGAAGGAGGGACCTCCCAGTCTCCGGAAATTGTTGACAAGGTGGACTAGAGGGTCCGCGAGGGCGTCCCAAAAGGCCACGTAAAATTAGGCAGGCAAACCGTCGGGCCCGGGGGCAGACTTGACTTTCATCGCACGGAGAAGTTAAATAAGTTCGTCACAAGAGGTGGGGCGTACAAGAGAAGGACCCTCAAAGTCTGGGCACGCCGGGAGGTCACCACTGTATAGGCGAACTCGCTCGGCAAAGTTCAAAGCGGACACCGCAGGGTCCGTACGAAAGGGACGAGAAGAACTCGTAAAACACCGCGCTAATGTCGCGGGAGTCAGCCGAGAGGCTGCCACTCGCGAGGTGGACATTCGGGACGCACGAGGCACCCGGCACGAGAGGCGAGAGGCGCTGGAGCGCTTCGGGGTCGTCCACGGGCTGACCTCGCAGTTGCTGCGCGACGGTGGGTCGAGACGGACGTGTGAAGCAGAAGCTGGTAGCGAAGAAGCGGCAAGTACTCCGACATCAAGTAGGTGCGCTTGCCGCCACGCTGCACGATACGGATGCGGCGGATTGTTTCATTGAGTGCCTCAGTCACGCGGCGCCGAAGCAACTTGACCGCTGTCGTCGCGTAAAACCGGCAGTCGGACTTGATGACCTCCGAGCGGGAGGGAGACAGCGGAGCAACCGACAGCGACATGCGAATCGACTGGCGCAGGCTGGAAAGGGCCTGCTCATCTCGCAACAGCGTGGTGTCCAAACGCCACGTGTCGCCGCGAGATGCAGAAAGCCCGAGAGGTCCAAAACGACAGACACCGGCTGGTGGTCGGATCCGGCAGCGACGGGAAGGCTGACGAGGAGCAACACCTCCTAGAAGAGAGCGCCGTAGCGCTCTTCTCGTGACGTCGCGAAGGAAGGCCATCGGGGGCGCACGTCGAAGCGAAGGCAACGCGTGTGGATCGACCGTCGTAACGCGCTTTTAGTCACATACGCGTGTCATATTAGCTAAAATGAAAGCTGCACATAGCAAGGGGTCTCGAAAATATTACACCGCTAAATAATCGGTATGAAATGGTACGAGGTAGGCGAATAAGAGAAAACATTGAGTCACGCCATTATTTTAAACAGAAATACTCCGACAAAATGGCGAGACACGCAGCGATGGGACACGGCAAAACAGATCACAGTTAAAAATCAGGTAGATGTGGTCAACGCGGGCACGGCAAGACAAGTGTCACTTCCGATCATGTAAGCGATGTTATCGCGTGCAGTCACTGAATTCTTGCATCATACCCCGGCCACATGGCAAAAGTAATGTAATTTTGATCGAATGGCATAATGGGGTCGACAAGTCAGCTTGCGACACTCGCATAATACCTCAAGACCGCGAGCTGATTAAATCCCATATCATTGAATGAAAACATATTAACTTTTCCGTGTGGCAGGGGTACTAAACTTACTATTTACAGTCAACTAGTTTACTTCTCCTGTGGGCTCGAACTGCCTTATAACAAAATATAACTTAGTTTGTATATAATAATACTATTACCTTAATACAGTTAAGATTCTAGTATAAAACGCGGTAAAGGCAAAAATAGCATTAGTATAAATAAACGCATAAGCATATAACAACGCACTTTGTACAGTCAGGGACAAAAGTCTCCAGGACGTGCGAGCTGCGGCTGAAACGTATTGCTCTGCCATCTGCCGGTGTGTCGCCTGGTTTCGAGATCACACGAAAGCGCATGCGCGTCCTACTCTGAATGCATACATGGGTTTTTTCCGCTCTTCTGCGGCACAGGCAAGGCACAGGGCTAAACTCCGGAATCGGGCGCGTGGTACCGCCTCGGAGATAGCGCTGGCGGCTGACGAGCGTCTGCTACACATTCGGAAACTCAAGACACCGCCTGCAGCACTGCGCCGCATTTCGCCGCGTCAGCGCACCTTGCTTTATAACCAGTTGAGCTTATCGCTCAGTTGAGCTGCCGTGACTTCTTGCTTTACAGGTGCCATGTCAGTGAGTGCTATCTCCGAGGCGGTACCACGCGCCCGACTTCGAGTTACGCGCCGCGCCACAGAAGAGCAGGAAAGTGCACATGTTGGCAGGCACAGTAGGACGCGCATGCGCTTTTCTGTGATCTCTGAAACCAGGCGACCCGCCGGCAGATGGCAGAGCAATGCGTTTCAGTCGCAGCTCGCCTGTCCTGGAGACTTTTGTCCCCGACTGTACAGTCACACAAACTTGTTATTCACCTTCCAGTGAAAACTAGAATATTACCACGCATATTTACAAATGTCGACGCAACCGCACACGGATAACGACGAACAAGATGCCACTCTATCACGAAAAACAAAAACAAAAAAACAACCCGACTGCAGAGACTTTACTCGCGTCCCACATGACCAGAAATCCCGTGATTAAGTTGTTTCTCACCTGTCGATCGCCTATCCATTCGTCCCACAATATCCGAGACGAAAACATTCGAACACGAACTTTAGGTCTCTCTCTGTCGAAAGAGAGGTCTATCGATAATCGACCAGCGTCATCGTTGGTTAGTTGCCACACATGTCACTCAAACCGTAGCAGGACTTGTTCCGCGAATCCACGTAAATGCCGTAGAATCGAGCGAACACAAAAAAAAAATACCCGAGACTGCGGTGACGACCAAGAAACGACGGGAAGGATCAAAACAACCACACACACACACAGAGAGCAGCGGCAGCAGTGTGGGAGGCTTAACGTCGTCGACCCATCTCTTGCTCGCTTGCGCTCCTCGCGGTAATGACTGGATTTTTTCGGTTCTCTTCCCTTCTGAAAGTCTCAGCGTC
>JAZHYW010035638.1:0-17154 GCA_037355805.1 Ixodes ricinus
AGGCAAAATTCACACGTCAAGGAACCTTTTTTCAATATCAGAAAAAACAACCGATGCGTTGCTTATACAGTTTTTTGAATTATTAATTTGTAATGTTTCGAGAATAAGTCTTTCTTTGTCATTTCTTTCAAATTCTAACACGGTACTTTTCTTCCATTCTGGTACACATCCGCTACATTGATCTATATGCTTTGCGACCTCTGAGTTTGGAGCATTGTTTTTTACATTATTTTTGTGTTCATTTAGCCTTATGTTTAAACATCTTCCAGTCTGCCCAATATAGTTGAGACCGCAAGTCATAGGAATCGAATAAACTACTCCTGATTTGCATGGGACTGTCATCTCTTTGTGGGTTATTTGGCAAGTTCCGTTTTTCTCTTTTATAAAAGGTGTTAACCTTGACAACCTAATGTCATTCCTGTACACAGTTGAAACTCCAAACTTTTGGGCCATCGCTTTGATGTTATGCGATACGCCATGATAGAACGGCAACACCACTCTTCTCGAACTTCCGTCGGCAACCTTTTTAGCTTCTTTCTTTCCTTTGGAACCTGAAACCTGAAAAAAGGTTCCTTGACGTGTGAATTTTGCCTCGCGGTATAAGATGTGTGGTGTTCGAACAATGTGCCACGTGACTGGATCGGTGGATTCTACCAAACTCTACACCGGAGTGTTATAGGACAATGTGTACCATCGGGACATTATTTAATGATTGCCTTTATTTTATTTTGGATCAACCGACAATCGATTCGGAACAGATTTGTGCACAACATCAGTTTGAAATGTCGCGCGGAAAAAGTCGTTGAAAGACTGGAGGGGAAGACAAAGACGACGACGATAAAACCCATAGCTGTGTTAGAGAGTCTATGTGTGTGGTGTCCTTTTTATGTGCCTCACTCTCAGGAAGTTAAATGGCGTTATACCCGCACCAGCTGGCTGCCACCATCTATACCGTCTCGTATGCTGGAATGTGCTACTCTAAATAAGCCTCTAAGTTTTGGAAGTTCCGACCAAAAGTCACTTCGCAACTTTTTGTTGCCAGGCCTGCTTGTCTCGAGTGGGCAAACAGTGAACATCACCATCGAAGAAAGAAAGACGACATCGTAACTGCAGTGCAAGGTGCTCAAGCTTGACGTGCGTGCGTCGGCACGAAGAGGTATAACTTGTTGTGAGAGTGCCGGCATAAAGCAGGCCTGGCGTGAGTAGCACGGCAGCTCTAAAAATCGGGAGGTTCCGCCAGATTCCTGTTCTGCTCCTATACCATTCCTTCAGATTAAACACGGGCCTATCTTATATTTATTTATTTATTTATTCAGAATACCTCAAAGGCCATTCAAAGGCATTAAATGAGGGGAAAGGGGGAGGGGGATAGTTATGACATGTAGTATTTTATGTAAAATGCAACGAGAGACAAAAAAGAACTCCACTCTTAAAAGGCTTATAAGCATAACAAACAGCAAATAAAAAAGCAAATGTAAATGATATTCATACTAATCACGAAAAGTGTTTTCGTAATGCACAAAAAACAAATAAAACAAAAGAATATATTTAACAAAATGATAAAAAAGGGGTCAGCATGACAAGACACAAAAACCAGATATGTGCTTGTCCTGTGTAATCAGCAAAATGCAGGAGACTCGGCCACCGAGTAATATCAGGAAAGTCCAAAGTCGGGCACATCATTTATTGTGGATATATAACATTTGCCTCGCAATGTTTGCAAAGCGAATTTTCAAAAAAATTTTCTTCACAAATTTTGGTTGCCAGATTTAAAGTATAGAATACCGCTAAAATTGTTAAAATTACTCATCATATATTATTGACATTACCAAAAAAGGCGAGGGCTTTAGATGTACACATGTGTGTGCATAGCGTTCGAAAGGGTTAATCCACAGTCCTTTGTGAGGGGTGTGGAATATGCCCTTTCTTGGTTTGGCACGTAACCGTCAAATTTGATTTGAAGGGTGTGATCCTACCATGTGGCCCTTCAGAGTTTCTGCTCTCAGACCTAAAAAGCGTCTAGCCCTATGTTTTTGTGATTATCTCTGGCTTTTGCTTATGCGCTTGCTCGTTTTTTTTTTTTTTTTTTAGTAGACTTAATTATTTTCACTCTGTTAATTTATAGTTGTAGCTCATTCAAACTCGCCCTAGATATTTGGTTGGCTAGCTATCATTTCAATGCGTTTGTATGTAGACACAAAAACATTTGGCTAGTATGAGGGCTGGGCTTATCAAATCAGTGAGACTACATTGTTGGTGCTACGAAGGAGTGGTGATTAGCTAGAATGCTATGCAGTTCTTAAAGAACTGATACGGTCGGGGTAGCTTTCTCGTCATTGTCATTTCTTTAGTGTTTCATGCTTATCCTTAGTTCTGATCTGCTGAGAAAGAAGCCAAGAATGGACCTTTTCCGAGAAGCGTTCTGCGCACGCGCGAGCGCCCGATGCCAAGCGGCGGAAGTATGCACGAAAAATCGAGGAAATTCGGAAGGAGGCTGTGGATCAGCGAGTAGAAAACGTAATTGCAGCATACGTATAATTGTGTTACGCAAAAAAAGAAAGCGGACGGAAAGAATAACACGACGTTTAAGTGGACGCCACGGATGCCCCACTTGGACGGCGCGTTGGGCACGCCCCGCTGCTCAGAGAACGAAGAAACTGGTAGCGTAGCTCCCATTATCGATTGGTAGCACAGGTAGGTCCCTTCCTCGATTTATAGTTCGTGCAGCCACCGCCTGGTGCCGTCGGTATGTGAAAAAGGTCCATTGAAAGGTATTTCAGTCCTGTGACAGCATTTAGATGTATAATAATAATAATAATAATAATAAATTTATTGTATGGAGCACAGCAATGTTTGCGTGACGGGCGCATCAAAGCCAAAACAAGGCTTGTGGGATGCTACCCTAAAATTAACACTTTGAACTTTGCTACCCGGTATACAAAAAGGAAATAAGACAGATTGACATACACACGTCCTTAGAATGTCCCAAGGTCAGAGTCAGCAATTGGGTGCATGCAACACACAGAATCACACCTCCAAATACGGATGCAAGTACATAGATAAGGTTTAAAAGAACTTAATATAAAAATAACGATAATCACAAAGACCAAAGTGTCGCGCCTGATGAGGAAAAGAAAAAGAAAAAAATAGTCAGGCGAAAAACGAAATTGCAGTACACGGCGTCCAACGAGCGATTGTCCAGGACGTCAAGGCTACACAAGTGCAACCCACACTGGGAAACACTAAACAAAGTAAAGCAGAGATCATCAAAAACTCATACTTCTAAGTGATTTCTTAAGTTTACGGAGCGAGGTAAGGCCTAGAAGCTCGGGCGGCAGCTGTGAGAAAAGCTTTGGAACGTAATATGCTCGCGTACTTTCACCGTATCGTGTATGCGCAAGAGGTATTTGGAAAGGCTGCACGTGTCGGAGGGCACGAGACGATGAGCTTAAAGTTTTGAATTCAGAGCTCCAGAAATGTCGCAAAATAACTGTATGAACATAGAGGGTGTGAAAGTCAGGCAGTTGAAGAATGTCGAAAAGGGTGGTGTCCTCAGGTACTTGCATGTTATAGGAGACACTCCTTAGGATTGCTTTAAGGATGCTGTCAATTCTAGCTCTCCAGAAAGCGGAACAATTACCAAAAACTGTTATGCCATACCGAAGGATACTGTACCCAAGAGTATGAGCAATAACCTTACGAACAGAAAGAGGCATGAGACATTTGGATCGATATAAGATGCAGCTGGCGCTTCTTAATTTTTTGCAAATATATGCTAAATGGGCATGCCATTTTAGGCCACTATCGAAAAATATACCAAGGTACTTAACACTACTAGCGTACTCTAAGGGGACACAGGCGCACTGATTACAAGCAGATGAGTGTAAAATAAAAGGAATGCTGAGATTGATTGTTTTATGTGGATTGTAGAAACACATTAGTTTTGTTTTCTTTACATTGATAGCGATTAGGTTTTTCTCAAACCAGTCCATGACTGCAGTCGCATGGTGCTGTAACTGGCGAATCGAGTCTACGTAATTAATATGTTGCGACATGATCACAGTGTCGTCTGCATACTGATAGATCTTGCATCCTGGTACATAGTTGGCGACGTCATTGATGATGAACAGTTTGTTTATTTTCACATTTTTTTCGTTTGTGTTTTCTTCCACAACGGGCTTTTCTAATATGGCAGAGCGACGGCACTAGGCAAGGGTACTAGATGCATGACACCAGAAGCACTATGGTAATCTCTATTTTTGTCTTTAAAATCACCATGGCAATGGGATAGGGAGGACAACATAAGAGTTTGGTCATCCCGCTCATTCTACCATGTTAATTACGTTAGGGACATCGTGTTGTGGATGTGAGTGAAGGCATAGATTATTGAATTGAGACAGACGAGCAGTTTGAGGAGGAAATTGAATGCACACTTTGTGCATCGGAAAGAGCTCCCACAGACTCCATGTAGAATGTGCAGCTTCATTCCCAGCACCGAAAGAAGGGCCAGAAACCGGCTATAGTATGTGACAGAGGCAATTTTGAAGGTTATGCAGGCGAGCATGCGAGGCGGGGCGAACAACTGTGCTACACCCCTTTCTCTCTTCAGTGTCTTGTGGTAATTGGTGGGGGGGGAGGGGCAGGGAGCAGGGAGGAGCATAGAGGACGTTTCCATAATAACTCTGTGTTGCGTGCTATCTTCTCCGACTAATCGTGGTGAGATGCAGCACATAGAAAAGCGTCTAGAAAAGCTTGGCATGTCTCTGGAAAGCTAAAGTTGCCGTGCGCAGCAAGCCTGAGGTGTAGACAGTTTCAATACTGACCTTCGGTGGGGGGTTCAACGCAGGAGTTTGCGGCCCGTCGCCAGCAGTCTGGCGGTCTGGGGGCCAATGTGGCTGGGGCCCTGCAGAGCCTGGCTGGGCCCTACCTGACCAGGGGGCTTCGGCCCCAGAGGGGCCCCCGTCTATGCGCAACTCCTGGGGGACAAGCTTGCGTGCACCGAGCGCATTGCCTTGCGCATTGCCAGGGAGCAGATGGGTGAGAAATGCTAGTCAGTATATTAAACAGATGGATGTATACGACTTAACCCTTTAAATTAGGCGGCAGCTTGCGCTACCTGTACTCTGTTCGACCCTAAGCAGGCAGTGCAGTGCAAGCTATGCGCGCACCTGACCAATCGACCACCTCCCCTTTGATCACCTGACTGCGTTGGTGTGGGTGGGAGCATTATTACATGGCGAAAGATGAACGGGTGACTGCTCCAGTGAGCTTGTGGCTTCCACCGCACTGTTAGCTTAAGGGTGAATGTTGTAGTACAGCCAGTGTTTCTAATAATTGCAGTTAATGTCTACTTAATATACGAGACATTCAGGTCAGAACGCCAGCTAGGACGTGCAATTTTTGGTGAATGAGAGAAGAGAACAGACCCTTTCCGAAATTCAGTGCCATCTAGCAGAGGTTGGCATTTTAGGTTGAACTCACTCAAACTCGCAATTAGCTCGAAATAAAAATAGCCATTCCTTAACCCTCAAATGAATAACTAGAAACAACCTCAGTATGCACCAGTGTTGCCAGACGGAGAAAAAAAAAAGTCAGCAGATTGATCCCCAAAAAGTCAGTAGATTTGCACAAAAATCAGTAGATTCTACGAAATCTGTGTTTTGCCATGTTTTGCTATTTCCATTAAACCACACTTCGAAGAAATAGTATAGAGTAATAAATACCATGATAATATACACAAATAAAAATGAAAAAAAAACAAGACCGAAAAAGAAATAAGCCCGTAGCAGACGACGCGTAGCCTCAACAGTACCGCGCCAACGTGCTCCGCGCCAACAGCATTGCGTCAAAAACCTTCCACAGCCCAGTAAGGAAAGATGGCAGCTTGCAGAGGACTTCCATTGGACATGTACGCGCGCACTTGCCGGAACGTCTTGTTTTGGTTTCGTTCCAATAATAGCGACAGGTGGATGTCGCACTGTCGCACTCATCTGTTGATCCCAAAAGCGGCTCAGTCTCGATTTCAAAGAATAATCCTCGAAATCGCAACACTAATCAATGCTGATAAAAAACATTTATTGTGCCATTTTATTTTGTCCTTCATAAAACAGGTAAACTTTAGTTAGGTATACGTGAATTACTCGGCTTTCGCCTGATCCAAAGTTTGCGTTCAAACGTGGAGAAACTTAATTCGTTAGCTTTTTAAGCCACCGAGGAATAACATTATATCATTTTCTTGCCAGAGCCTGCCAAATAAAAGTAAAGAACTGAAATTTGGATGTCGATCCCATGCATTCCGCCGGGCGAATGAATGAAAATGGCGGCCCTCTCCTCTCAGCTCGGAGCAGCCGAGACTTCAGGCTCATGCTCTCACGCCTCTCGCTCTGCGCCGCGGGCTGATTGGCTCACTCGGGAGAGGGACGTTACGGCGGCGAAATCATAGACTGGCCAAACTCTTCCCATATGGCTCTGGCCCGGATGTCACCGTCGACGGGCTTCTGGGCCATAGAGCCAGTGCTTCAATTCTGGGAGAATATGAGTTTCCTTTGATGGGCGACGCTGGGAACTGAAGGGGCCAAATAATAAATTTTAATATGTTTACTAAAAAAAAGTCAGTAGATTTTCTTTTATTTCAGTGAATCAGTAGACCCGGAACGAAATCAGTAGATCTACTGATAAATCAGTAGACCTGGCAACACTGGTATGCACTCACCCTCAGTTTCTACTCACCAATTCACAAACTTATGAACTTGCAAACTCACAAACTAATGAACTCAGAAAATAGTGAACTCACTAACTAGTGAACTCACAAACTTGCAGACTCACAAATTCGCAGACTCGTCAGCTCGCATACTCAAGACTTATGGACTCGCAGGTTCACAAACTCGCAGGCTCACCAACTCGCAGGCTCACAAACTCACAGGCTCACAATATCACAGACTCACAAACTCACAGGCTCATCAGCTGGCAGACTCACGAACTCGCAGATTCATAAATTTGCAGACTCATCAACTCACGCAGACTCGTGAAATCGCAGGCTCACGAACTCACAGGCTCACAAACTTGCAGACTCACAAACTCGCAATCTAATCAACTTGCATACTTAAAACTTGCAAGCTCATGAACTTGCAAACTCACAGACTGATGGAATCGCAGACTCGTCAGCTCGCATACTCAAGACTTGTGGACTCGCAGGCTCACGGACTCGCAGGCTCACGAACTCACAGGCTCACAAACTCGCAGACTCATCAACTTGCATACTCATCAACTCGCATGCTCAGCGACTCGCGTGCTTCTGGACTCACAGGACTCTGGAACTCGTAGGCTCAGGAACTCGCAGGCTCAGGAACTTGCAGGCTCACGAACTCGCGTGCTCGAAAACTCGCAGGCTTAGGAACTCACAGGCTTAGGAACTCACAGGCTCAGGAACTCGCAGACCTATGAACTCACGGAACTCACAAATTCAACATGAGCACAAACCCGCTGAATACATGATCCCATCAACTTTTTATCCTTCACTCAAATTCATGAAGTTTGGTGCTTCGGAAATCGTTCACAGTCGTCTGTCGTTCAAGGGTGAGGGAATGCGAGTTAGTGTGTGCACTTGTGAGTGAGTTTCGCCATTGTATACCATCTAGTGGCTCGAATATCGGTTGAACTTTCAGATGCTAGTGGTGGTTTAAATCTAGTATCTCATCTCGCACTGTCATTTTCATATGCCAACGATGGAGGGGCACGTGTTTTTAGCTGCACAGCTCTGGCAAGACACTGCCACGCTGTGCGAGATGCTTAATCCCCGTAAAACTGTCCCTTAAATTCCCCGCATCGGGAAGCTCGTGGGCCAAGCGTGCACCGACCTTTTTAATTAGATGTCAGTGCTAAATGAATGCTGATCAAGCACTTGAATCCAATTCGTGCGTTGCATCGGACTAACCCCCGGGAAGCCTAGGCTTTTTGTTACCCGCTTCAGCGCACGTCTTCAACCTCTTCTTTCACCAGCCAGCTGATGGAAGACAACAGATGTTGCAGACTCGGATGATGATAGTTACCGAAGTGGCCAAACGGAATTTTGAAAAGGGTCTATAATCTCGTTTAGAGCCGCTAAATAAGCTACACATCAGAGTAATGGCACTCCAGTCATCTTGCTGCTTAAAATCATTGTTGCCAGTTATTAGAGGCTTTATCTGAAATTGCAGGAAATGTTCTTCCATCCTCCAGAAACATCAAAATAGTCCCTGTCAGAGGAGAACGATATTGGCTCGACTTCGCAATACCGCGTCTAAAGCTTGGCAAGTCGCATTTTCGTGTGCGACTTTCCGGTTAGTGCCTGCAACACAATGCTGAATTTTCAAGCGTAGCTTCTTTTAGTGGTTCTAGTCTCGTCCATTTTGTCTTATTTGTTTCTTTAGGGCTGTGTTTATTTCGTGTTCCTAGCGCTTAAATTTTGATTGAATGATTTCTCTATAGCAAACGTACAACACATTGTCTATACAATTGTAGCCGGTCGATTGTGTGCATAAGTGTGCTCGACGGTAGGAAGTGCGATTTTTTTGTTGATTCCTATGGCGAGAGTGTTCGCCAAATGGAGAAACCTGCCACTTTCCACGTGTGAACCATTCGGTCTATATGAATTTTGTTTCTATCGTGATGCAGAAATAGTAAATCATGTAAATATTAGACATTGTTAAATATATTTATAAATGCGTGTAAGGGCCGCAGTTTGTTTTGGGGTTAATATCTGAGGTGCGGCCCATACACGGATAATACGAAAAGGGGTTATAGATGCCCGTAAACAATAAATTTACCCGAGGTCGGACGCAGTGGGCTAGAACGCCTTTATTTCTGTTTTGATCGTTGCAAGCTTGTTGTATTGGCAACATTGGGCATCCATATACCATTGGCGTTGCAGCAGACATCGGCCATTCTTGTTTGGTTCTTCTGCTGCAGCGTACTTGCTTCTTCCTTATTCCTGGTCACTATGCTAACGGCCAGGATACAATATTGGCGACGAGGTTAACTTCAGTACGGCTGCCACGAACTACGTACTTACACTGCCGCCCCCATTTCTGCAAATGTTGGGCCAGCTGTCTAGTTCATTGTCGCAATGGAATGGGCGTTCCTCAAGTTCCTGGAGGCTTCCAGTGTGGACGAGTTCGAGCCGTCGCAGCGTGCTGCCGTCTATTTTCACTAGTTAAAAAGTTTATTAGCGAATTTTACTTAATTACCAGACTTATCGTGACGATTAGCCCCCATATTATGTCCCACTGGCCGTATAACTCGCCTGCACAAACTAGATTAGTATAGCTTGCATGCCTTTTTTAAGACAAATCTATAAAATCCACGTCATCTTAGGGCTTGATTTTCTTTCCTTCGGGCATACTATTGAGCGACTAATACTTCTACGTAGAATTGTTAACGAGAATTGTGGCATTAAACTTACTAACTACATTCCTTTCTCACTTAGCACATGCACAAGACATTCACATCCTTTAAACATTGTTCCATTTCAGCCTCTCATCAGCTGTTCTCAAAATTATGATGCTTTTGTTTCATCAATTTCCACAATTGCTTTCCATTAATATGTGACCGTCCTATTATGTCTGTTAATTTTAGGGTGATTTTGTCTGTGTATTGTTCTGCATATCTCAACCATCTGTACTTTATTGTGTTCTTTTTCCCCACTCCTGCAACGACCTCCATTGAGGTCGCACTATTTGGAAATGAATAAATAAGTAAAGAAAAAAATGCCCCGTATATTTTGCATTACGTTTGCCGTTGGAGTAGCACAAGGAGCGAATGCTTCTCTTGTTGCTGTGTGCTGTGGCACTGGAGCAGCTGCTAAAGCCTCACGTCCTGTACGGCTGCGTGCACGACTCCCATCGCAGAACACTCCGGGGAGCTATCGGAACTGCATGCGGCTTTCACGCTGTGGGCGGGCTCGGAGAACACCCTGGGTCCGTCTCTGGAGGCCTTGGCTTCGGCTCTGGACCAGTGCTCGGCTAGCCACAAGGAGGCTGTGAGTGGATTCTGCTTGACTCCGACTAGAACCATGTAAAAAAACACAGACACCCCCAAAAATATTTTTTTTATGTTTCGCCAGGTGATCTATTATGGTGTCACAAGACTAGCCAATCAATATCACGCTACAGCGTCACGTATATTTATAATAAAGTAAAAAAACGCAACTGCTCGAAACCGAAACTGGACTGGGGAGGAAGAAGAAATATAGAGGAGGAGAAAGTTACCCGAAAACACGTGATTGTGCAGCTTTTGTTTTTCAATCAATGTATATTTGCAGTTTTTTAGAAGCCATAAAAATGGGTATCATATTTTTTGTCCATTTTTAGTATTGAGCGTGTGCCTTTGATGACCCGCAACTTTGATTATCTTTGGTGGTTGTGTCTAAACCGTAGAAAACGGCACATGACCACGGAGAAGAGAGTGAGCGCGACTCAAACCGGCCACTTCTCGATCGGTGGTTTGCGGGCAGAAAGAAAACGAATTTCGAGCTGCAAATTGTGTTCGCATGTCATGTATGAATGAAAGCCTTGGCGCGCATAATTACCCTGTCAGTGTCCTTTTAAAGCCTGGTTCACACTCTTGCGTCTGAGTGCTACTGGGCGTGTTGTGTTCGTGGTTTAGGGGTGCTTCTCGGAAAAGTTCTCGCTTTTGCCGAGTTCGTGTAAAATTTGCAAGGTACGTTGCTAATCGTATAGAAGAGCAGGACGCAAAAAGTTTCCGCTTTATAAACAGAGTTTTGTGGGGTTTTATACTACAGAGGTGCAACATCTTTCAGCTTGAAGTAGAAGGTGTGCTTGCTTCAGGAATCTATTGTTTGGAAACAGTGCTGATAAACGGCTCTTTTTCTGGTGGAATACATACTAAAATACCTCTAGCCAGCCCCTGCGAAAAGAAATTTCACCAATTATGCTTTCTTCTATAAAAACAATATTCAAAATCTTTTTTTATATACCGTAGAATACTGCGCATCCGCCCATTCCACACTAAGCGCCCCATTCCCAAATTCGTAAGATCTGAGAAAATATGCATGGTGCATTGATACGTAAAATTGATGGCCGGACACGCGTCCATCACCCATCTTTTCACGATTATCTCTAAATTTTGAGTGGGTGCTTGCCCTGTATTTCACGGTAGGCACAAGGTTTTAGAAATTGACATTTATTATAATAAAGGAAAACGACAACGCAAAATCTAAGTCCGTAGTGCAGACCTGCATGAAATTTCATTATAAAAATAAAGCCAGAACCAAGTCTCTACGTAGATAGTTTTATTCCAAAATAATAGGTGCTGTAAAATACCGCAGGAGCACCCAGTTCGTCGAAGCGCCTACTATTAACATCTTCCAAACTTGGGAATTCTGCAAATTGTACGTTAAGCGCCCAATTTAACCAAGCAAGTGCCCGTGTCTTGATTAATCCAGTTTTCTGTGAAAGTGGAGTGGGCATGCCCCCTGTATATTACGGTGGTTGTTTTAAGTTGGGAGCCGCTGCCGAAAAGTGGAAAGTGGAAGTCCTCTGTGTTATTCTCCTCTAACACCGTAACTTAATCAGCACGCTCCATTTCTACGAAGGTATTTCAAGTTTCCTTTTTTTAAACTTCTTTAAAACATAAAATATTTCACACTAGCCGCCGAATTCACAAACATCACTCCAACCGAGGCACCCCTCCACTTCCTCAAGGAAGGCGCGAGGGCGGCAGCTGGCCAATTGCAACGACAGATAGGTGGCCTAGGCTGCCTATCCGTCCTCGCGATTGGCCAGCGCCGGCCCTCGCGCCTTCCTTGAGGAAGTGGAGGGGCGCCTCAGTTGGAGTGAGGTTTGTGAATTCGGTGATAGAGTCATTCCTCAGTCAATGTCTCCTCACACCACCTTTCTATGTTTCATCCCCTCTTGATCATCCTCATAAAGTATGTGCACCACTATGTAGCACGAACACATTTCAACAATCTTTCATTCCCAAATTTTCTTTGGATTGGAACCACCTTCCCACCTCTATTGCCATAATCCAGGTGGATGATTTGTTTAAAACTGCTGTTACTAATTTCTATTTTTCATAACTAATATGTGCTTTGCCTTCAACTTATTCATTGTATAAATTTTTTTGTTGACTACAACCCACTCCCCTCTGTAATGCCGTTGGCCCTGAGGGTATTAAAATAAATAAATAGATAGTGTCGATGTCTGACTCGGTGAGGGTTCTCATACCCCTGCCAGACAGGCACCTAAAAGGACCTTTAGTGTAAATGTCATTTAGACAGTGCCACACGGCAACTCAAATGGCATTTAGCGTAAAGGTCCTTTTCGTGAACCTGAGTTCCCACAACGTATTTACGGCTGCTAAAGGCCTACTCTCGGTAACAGCGGTCTACACTAGAGAAACGAATTGAAATAAAAGATTGTACTGATATCTAAAATTAATGCTTTTGCATTTCTATTATCGAAAAAGAGTGTGTTTTACATATATTCTGTACAGACCTCGCTCTACTAATAGTTTTCTGTACTCACGGCCCCAGTTATCTAGAAGGCCTCGTCGTCGCCTGCTCACGTCGTCCGCTTCGGCACTTCGGTTTTCCTCCTCTCGATTTTCCTTACAACCATAGTTTTCTAGCTCTTATTTCTCTACTTATATTTTATCATCCGTTAATAGTGTATTACTATCCATACTGTATATATTTATTGTCTTTTTCTACATCAATCAATCTATCTTTATTTTTGGCCTTATAGCCAACGGTGCCCCATACAAAAAGCTGCCAAAGGCAGCTTGACGGGGTCTGGGGCCCGTTTAAAACATAAAATATTTCACACTAGCCGCCAAATTCACAAACATCACTCCAACCGAGGCACCCCTCCATTTCCTCAAGGAAGGCGCGAGGGCCGGCGCTGGCCAATTGCAGCGACAGATAGGTGACCTAGGCTGCCTATCCGTCCTCGTGATACGTCGAACGACAGAGGAGCGTTCACGAGTAGGAGGGGTCGCCGCGCTTCCATTTGGAGCGTTGAGGCGACCTGGGCGCTGATACGGCTTTGGAGGATCGTCTGGAGCAGTGGTTCCCAGCCATGGATGTGTCGGGGACCCCTTGCGGACCGCTGGCAGTGATGGGGGACCCCTTCCAGCGGGGGGGGGGGGGGGGTACGTAAGTAAGTTAACAGATCTGGAGCATGAAACAGGTGCCTTTTATTGCTACGTAGCAGAAAAACATAAAACAAAGGTGCCACATCACTTCATTTTGGTCAGGATATGCGATATGATAATCCCGCCGCGGGGCACCCGAGACACGTAGTTCGGGAAGGTGTGGGGAAGAGGGAAAGGAGGTGACCGAGATGATCTCGTGCGGATTGCTGTCGTAGTTCCGGAAGCAGGTTGCAAATTAGTCACGGCCGGACTGGACTACAAAAAACGTGCCAACTAAAAAAAAAAAAAATTTTTGTTGAGGGTCTTGCGGACCCCAGAAGTGGCTTCGCGGACCCCCTAGGGTCCGCGGACCCCCATTTGGGAACCACGGGTCTGGAGGACCTCCGACGCGTGCGATGAACCTCAAGTGCGAGCACGACGCCGAACCGAACAAGGCAAAAGCTTGAGCAGAAGCACGGAAAGGAGCGGGAACACTGAGCAATCGTTAGGACCAACGTTACTAAAACTCTCAGTTGGGAAACTCGCCCTGCAAACCTGGGTCGCTGGCGTCCACCGAGACCGAGCTAAATACGATAACAGCGCCACCCTTTAGTGACGAGTTGAAACATGAAAGCTGCTGCTCTATATAGCTACTGCGAGATGGCCCTGCGAGATGGCGCCACCGGCCTTTGCCCGACTCGACATGCAGCCGTGCAGTTCCCGGAGTGGACGCAGCGAGGAGAAATGGCGGCGTTGCGATTGCCATTAGCTCGGTTCTTGAGTACAGATCGGAGCCACTCTTTTTTTAAAGTAGGCTCTATGGCAGTTTTCCCAACTGAGGGGTTCTAGTAACGTTGGTTAGGACTGAAGCAGGAGACGCCGAGGGTTGCCGCTAATCGCCAAAAAACCACTTTGCTTGGGCTTGAAGTGGACTTTGTTGTAATCACTCGACTGATCTTGTCTTTTTGTCTTCTTTAATATATTGTTTGCTTAACAAAAAC
This sequence comes from Ixodes ricinus, assembly GCA_037355805.1. Classification (NCBI taxonomy): domain Eukaryota; kingdom Metazoa; phylum Arthropoda; class Arachnida; order Ixodida; family Ixodidae; genus Ixodes; species Ixodes ricinus. The sequence continues at coordinate 14,133 of JAZHYW010035638.1, forward strand.
TTAAAAAATTATTTATATCGCCAAAATAGTATTCTTCTGTAGTTAACGTGATTTACCGTAAAATACCGAGCATCCGCCCATTCCACACTAAGCGCCCATCCCTAAATGTTGTATTACTGAAAAAAGTATGTGCAGTACAAACATAGATAAAATTTGTAACCTAACAAGCGCCCAACCCCCATTTTTTTTGCAATTATCTCCAAATTTTGAATGGGCGCTTGATCGGTACTTTACGGTATGCGTTTGAACCGAGCTACGAGACTTCAGTCGCCGTAAACATTGTCTAAATGGCATTTACTTGTGCTGTCTGGCATGGCAAAACGTAAAGGTCATTTGAAAATCCTAAACGCCTTTGGCGTAAAGGTCCTTTTAGGTGCCCATCTGACAGAGGTGTCACTGACGTTCTTCGAGACCCAGCGGTGTAGCAGGAACAAGCTTTATTTAATGTTCCAAATTTGTTTTAACCGCTTTTGACGTAGAAATATGTCTTTCTCCGCGCTTGGAAGGGGGCGCAAAGTTGGGATCGATATCACGAAAACGTTGATCACGGAATCATATATCACAGAAATGACGTCTCTCAAGGAGTACACAAATGATGCGGCGAACATGCCCAGTAGCGCCTAGGCTAACTTTTTTTACAGCGGAGCTGTTAAGGGCTAGGTTTCCCAGGATCATGTCCGCCAGCAAAGAAATGATGACACGGAACTCCGGACAGCTACCAGCACTGTATGAGCGACGGCGGCAATCAAACAACCGGCTGGTTGCCGCCGTCCCTCATTGATAGCGGTAGCTGTCCAGAGTTCGGTGCCATCACCTATGAGCGACGACGACGTGCGCAGCAGCGTGAATGGTTCCGTAACCGCCGGGAGGCCGCTATTGGCTCAAGTTTCACTTCGTCGAGCCCTTCAGATTCTCTTGCGAAAGAAGAGCAGATTGCTCGCCTGGAAAGCCACTGCCGAGAAGAGAAGCTACAGCTCCGCTGCTCTTCCTTCTTCATCAAAGTTAAAAAAACGAAGTTTCTTTGTTTTTTTTTAGGTGCAAAGTAACAACTTTTTTTTCATCTTTTCTTTATTTTTTATTTCTTTCTTTGAGGTATGAAGCTATGACATGGCAAACAAGCTGTTGCAAAAGCGCCCTCAGCTCCTTTTCTTTTTTTTTTTGTTTCTTTCTGGCAACTGGTTAGTTTCTTTGTGTTTGCACCAATGACGCAGCAAACATGCTGTCGCGTCAACCAAAAAACACTGTCCTGTCGCTTCTTTCTTTTTTTTTCTCGGGGCGTAAAGCAGTGACTTTGCCTCCCAGCTGTCGCAACAGCCGCGACACCGATGAAAGGAGCGGACGGCGATGTCTCCGCCAGGAAGGCACCGCCATCTGCTCTTTTCATCTGTGTGTTTCCTCCCGAAACAAACTTCCTATTGTGTGTTCGCAATGGCCCAGCAGCACGCCCAGGTTTCTCTGTCCACTTATTTGACATGCAATTTCACATACGTGCCTCGAAGACGGTGGCGTGAGGGGGGGGTTGCAAAATCGCCTCTACCAGACATCTCTAGAAACCAGAACGCCACCTTCGTCGCTTTTGTGCACGACGCCTTCGCTCCGCAACTTGCATCTGCAACTGCACCTACGACTCTTGGCGGGTCGTGCATCGACGCGGTGTTCCGCAAACATTTGGATGGCTCGCGATGCGTGAGACGCATCTGCTGCATCTCGTACTGTCGTTCTATGCTCGCTGTTCTTTGATTTCCATCACTCTACAAACTTACTTTATTTCTACCCAAATAAACTATGGCTTTATATATCACCCCCTCTCATCTCTTGTGCCACCCACACATAGTTCTTAGGAAATTTACACAGCATAGTACACCTATGCACCGACCAATTTGATGTAGAGGAGATGCGCGTGGTGGCTTTTACAGGCCCAGGTGCTGCAGTCCCGGTGTGTTCCCGGTCTGCACGAGCAGACTTTGCTGGTGGAGTCCGTCAAGGTGAGTCAGATTTATAAAAAATTTCTATAGCTCGATCATGCTGAAAAATACCAGGAAGCACAGAATGTGTCCCGCATAAACGCACAAACACAGCTCACTGGCTATAGTGTCCGACTGCCATTGCACCGACCCAGGTTCGATCTTGCGTCGATTTTACGCGGGACGTCGTAAATTTTATGTACAGTAAACTTTCGTTAATTCGACCTCGACGGGACCTTGAAATTTAATCAAATTATTCGAATGATCGAATTAAAAAAAAGGACGGAAAAACAGTTAAAATTAAACTTCCTTTTATTGTCCAAACTACTCACGGATGGTCTGATGCCGTCTGCGCTTAAAACACGTGTCCAAAAGCATGCTCCGGAGAGCAATGTAACTAAACGTTACGTCCCCAAAAAATCAAACATTACAAAAAAAAAAAAAAAAAAGTTAGCTTTACAAGTTTACTGGTGCCGGGCAGCGAGTCCGTCAACAAAAGAGAAAAATAACAAAAAAAAAGGAAAAAGAACTTGTGCTTTTTGATGCGCAAGATGGACCGCACACGATGCTACAGAAAAGCGCTTTGAGAGCGCTTTTCTGCGTCTCTCGGTCGGGTTGGAACCACTCCGGTCGGATGCAGTCGTTTGATTCGACAATGTCGCAGAGTTTCCCGCCTAGCACGACGCTGACGCGACGAACGTACCCGGAAAGTTCCTGTAACGGCCGTCCCCGTAAGACCCTTGGCAACCAAACAGCCATTTGAAGCGCCGGACGCATCGACGTTCGGTCGCGAGTGGCGACGTAATCTCGCGACGGGGACAAGGGTTACCCCGTTCCTCCTCACCATCGGTGGTCATTCGACGTTCCTTTACAGAAGTCCCGCCTAAAAGTGCCCTCGTTCTTTCGCAGGAGGCTCTTCAGCGAAGGTGCGCAGCGCAGGCCGAATATGAACTTGCCAAGGAGACGCTCGCCAAGGGCAAACAGGAGCACCAGCAAGTAAGCAGACCTCCATTACGTGGCAGGTTTTGGCAGTCGTTGAGCCGGGGACCGCCGCAATA
>JAZHYW010035639.1:0-92128 GCA_037355805.1 Ixodes ricinus
GTGTTATATGGCCGTGCCTATAAAATCTGTTAGACTAAATTTAGACAGAATTATGATGGTGCATTTCCCTTGAGAGAGATAAAAAGAAGGAAGAAAATAAGAAAACTGTTGGTATCTGGCGACCTGTATGAAATAATAAAAGAAAAAAATAAACGCAAGTATCATGCTTTCATCAGAAGTCGGGATCCATGTCGTTTAACTGAATTCAAAAGGTTTAGAAACAAACTGAACTCCGACCTGAAGAGCGCGAAGTGCGATTATTATCAAAATAAATTTCTGCATGATCACAATGATAGTAGAAAAATATGGGACACAGTAAATTAATTACCCAATAGAAGGTCAACGCGATAAAGCTTGAGGGAAATCTTAATAGACAATATAAATGTATCTGGAAAAGAACTGGCAGACGAAATGAATCGGTATTTTATAAACGTAGGCACGTACACGGTGAAAGTGTCAGCGCAGGTAACAGTGTATTCACGATGAATCAGCTGCAGTCTATCATTCTAATTCCAACTACGTCAAATGAAGTTCAAAGAATAATTAGAAACTAAAAAAATGACGTTGCCGCTGGAGATGATGGAATAAAATCTTTACCTATAAAGCAGACCGCGGGCATTATGAGTCCCATTTTGTCCCACATAATAAAATATGATGCTTGAGTCTGGTGATTTTCCCGAAGAATTAAAAATAGCCAAAGTAGCCCCTGTGTATAAGGGAGGAGGAGAGGCAAATATTTATAATTATAGGCCGATCTCGGTTCTTCCAGTATTTTCAAAGATTTTTGAGTGCATTATAAATAACAGGCTAACTATTTTTTTTTTCAGAAGCACCAAATAGTAACACAGGCTCAAGTGACGGCTTTCAGAAGAATAGGTCTGCGGAACAAGCACTAATTGATATAAAGAATAAAATTGTTGAAAATATGAAAACAAATTATTCACTCTTGGAGTATTCTTGGACTTCATTTGATACTGTGCAACGCGATATTCTATTGAAAAAAACTTGAAATCTGCGGTGTACGAGGAGTTGCGTTAAGACTAATAAAAATGTATCTTTATGATCGTTCTCAATATGTATCTATAATTGACCATTAATCTAATAAAGTGAAAATACGACATGGTGCTCCTCAAGGCTCAATTTTAGGCCCTCTATTATTCCTCGTGTACATTAAGGACATTACGGCAATGCCAGGTTTCCCTGAACTAATAATGTACGTAGACGACACAAATATATTCTTTGCAGGTGCGACGAAAAAGTGCGTCAAGAAATTGGCTAATTACTATCTTTCGAAATTATTAAAATGGTTGCAAATAAATTGTCTACAGTTAAAGACAAATAAAACTAACGTATATCATTTTTAAACCAGCAAATAGGCAAGACTACAGTTTCCTTAACGTAATGTACGAGGGCACAACATTGGAGCAGGTAGCAGAACAAAATTTTTGGGCCTCTTGTTTGCTGAGGACTTATCATGGAATTGTCGTGTAAACAAACTAAAGGCTGATTTATCCCGGGTAACAGGATGCATTTATAGAATACAATATTTGATACCGACCTGGTTAAAACACATTATATTATTCCTTATTCTACTCCAAAATTCAGTCATAGTATTCTGGTCTGAGAAACGACGACAGCGGCGAAATATAATAAAATTAATCTTCTGCAAAAAAAAAAAAAAAAGATCTTACGATATGTGTGAAAATTATAAAGAGGATACCAGAAATTTAAGGACACAACCACTCTTCATCAAATATAATATGCTTAAAGCAGATCAAATATATTACTTCAAAATTTAACTATGGATACATAAAACTAAACTTTACACCACACCAGCGAACAGCCTAAGTGCATATCCGATTAGAAATTCAAAGCGAAGGATGCTGGACATCAGAACCAACTATAGTCAACAAACTTTAATTTTACAAACTAGTAAAACTCTAAATAGAACGGACCTGAACATTAACTTAAACAACACGTCTCCTGGTTTTTAAAGGGATTATTGAAGTTTCTTGGTTGGCAGTGAAATCGCATTCTCATTTGGGTAGTGTATTTCACCAATAACATATTCACTAGGTATAGCTAATTTCATAGATATATGTTTTCATTGTATACCTTCATCTGAACTTGCTGCTGATGCTGATATGTCGGAGGTGCATAAGATTACATTCTACTTTTTGTTTGTTGTTACTGCTTGTTGTTACTGTTTTCGATTTTTCACGATCAACACTTACTGACGTTTATAGTGTGTTTTACCAAATGAATGTAGTGTCTATTTTCCCTTGCTTCTTCGACTTGTTTTTATTGTTTTATTTTAGTTATATATTGTTTTGTAAAATCTGTTATTATGTAACTACTTTGAGCTGCTGAACTTTAGGGTACAGAGGCTTTGTCAGGCACCACGCCTTTATATCTGCCCCCTACGCGGTGAGCCCGCGAAACAAATAAAGAAAAATATATCTTTTTTACCAATTATGAGCAAAGTTATTTTTCGTGATAATATACATATATGGGTGTCTTCATCTCAATTCAAACGCAGTTTTGGCGTAGATTTTCTAATTTTGACAAAAAAGATTTACAGTATTTCGGAAGCATTCATGAAATTTAAAAAAAAATCCAAACAACAAGCTTTTTTTACATTTTTGAATTTTATTGAATGTATCGGCACAGCGAAATATAAAATGTAGAGCCCTCGATCCTGTCCTGGTGCTATGGCAAGTACTCCAAAGTGAATTCTTTTGAGAAAACCGGTTCCAAAGTGGTGATGGTTCGGCTGATATTTAGGCATTAGTTCAACTTTTGAAATTTAGGCACCCGCGCCTCCTCAGAGGACCTTTTGAGAGCAACCCAGTTTCCAGCTAAAGGCGGAATATAAAATGAACAGCCCTCGATCCTGTCCTGGTGCTATGGCAAGTACTCCAAAGTAATTTGTTTTTGAGAAAACCGGTTCCAAAGTGGGGATGGTTCGGCTGATATTAGGCATTAGTTCAACTTTTGAAATTTAGGCACCCGCGCCTCGCTCAGAGAACCTTTTGAGAGCAAGCCCAGTTTCCAGCTAAAGGCGGAATATAAAATGAAGAGCCCTCGATCCTGTCCTGGTGCTATGGCAAGTACTCCAAAGTAATTCTTTTTGAGAAAACCGGTTCCAAAGTGGGATGGTTCGGCTGATATTAGGCATTAGTTCAACTTTTGAAATTTAGGCACCCGCGCCTCCCCAGAGAACCTTTTGAGAGCAACCCAGTTTCCAGCTAAAGGCGGAATATAAAATGAAGAGCCCTCGATCCTGTCCTGGTGCTATGGCAAAGTACTCCAAAGTGAATCCTTTTTTGAGAAAACCGGTTCCAAATTTTAGGCATTAGTTCAACTTTTGAAATTTGGGTGCCCGCGCCTCACCAGAGACCTTTTTGAGAACAACCCAGTTCTCAGCTAAAGGACGAATATAAAGTGTAGAGCGCTCGATTCTTTCCTGGTGCTATGGTAAGTACTCAAAAGTAAATTGTTTTTGAGAAAACCGGTTCCAAAGATGGGGATGGTTCGGCTGATATTACGCATTAGTTCGACTTTTGAAATTTAGGCACCCGCGCCTCCCCAGAGAACCTTTTGAGAGCAACCCAGTTTCCACCTAAAGGCAGAATATAAAATGAAGAGCCCTCTATCCTGTCCTGGTGCTATGGCAAGTACTCCAAAGTGAATCTTTTTTTGAGAAAACCGGTTCCAAATTTTAGGCATTAGTTCAACTTTTGAAATTTGGGCGCCCGCGCCTCACCAGAGGACTTTTGAGAACAACCCAGTTCTCAGCTAAAGGACGAATATAAAATGTAGAGCGCTCGATCCTGTCCTGGTGTTATGGCAAGTACTCCAAAGTGAATTCTTTTTGAGAAAACCGATTCCAAAGTGTGGATGGTTTGGCTGATTTTAGGCATTAGTTCAACTTTTGAAATTTGGGCACCCGTGCCTCGCCAAAGAACTTTTTCAGAACAAACCAGTTCCCAGCTAAAGGCGAAATATAAAACGTAGAGCCCTCGATCACGTCCTGGTGTTATGGCAAGTACTCTAAAGTGAATTCTTTTGAGAAAACCGATTCCAAAGTGTGGATGGTTTGGCTGATTTTAGGCATTAGTTCGACATTTGAAATTTGGGCACCCGTGCCTCGCCAAAGAACTTTTCAGAACAAACCAGTTCCCAGCTAAAGGCGAAATATAAAATGTAGAGCCCTCGATCTCGTCCTGGTGCTAAGGCAAGTACTCCAAAGTAAATTGTTTTTGAGAAAACCGGTTCCAAAGATGGGGATGGTTCGGCTGATATTACGCATTAGTTCGACTTTTGAAATTTAGGCACCCGCGCCTCCCCAGAGAACCTTTTGAGAGCAACCCAGTTTCCACCTAAAGGCAGAATATAAAATGAAGAGCCCTCTATCCTGTCCTGGTGCTATGGCAAGTACTCCAAAGTGAATCTTCTTTGAGAAAACCGGTTCCAAATTTTAGGCATTAGTTCAACTTTTGAAATTCGGGCGCCCGCGCCTCACCAGAGGACTTTTGAGAACGACCCAGTTCTCAGCTAAAGGACGAATATAAAATGTAGAGCGCTCGATCCCGTCCTGGTGTTATGGCAAGTACTCCAAAGTGAATTCTTTTGAGAAAACCGATTCCAAAGTGTGGATGGTTTGGCTGATTTTAGGCATTAGTTCAACTTTTGAAATTTGGGCACCCGTGCCTCGCCAAAGAACTTTTTCAGAACAAACCAGTTCCCAGCTAAAGGCGAAATATAAAATCTAGAGCCCTCGATCCCGTCCTGGTGCTATGGCAAGTACTCCAAAGTGAATTCTTTTTGAGAAAACCGATTCCAAAGTGTGGATGGTTCGGCTGATTTTAGGCATTAGTTCGAACTTTTGAAATTTGGGCACCCGCGCCTCACCAGAGAACTTTTTCAGAACAAACCAGTTCCCAGCTAAAGGCGAAATATAAAATGTAGAGCCCTCGATCCCGTCCTGGTGCTAAGGCAAGTACTCCAAAGTGAATTCTTTTTGAGAAAACCGGTTCCAAAGTGGGGATGGTCCGGCTGATATTAGGCTTTAGTTCAACTTTTGAAATCTAGGCACCCGCGCCTCCCCAGAGAACCTTTTGAGAGCAACCCAGTTTCCAGCTAAAGGCGGAATATAAAATGAAGAGCCCTCGATCCTGTCCTGGTGCTATGGCAAGTACTCCAAAGTGAATCCTTTTTTGAGAAAACCGGTTCCAAATTTTAGGCATTAGTTCAACTTTTGAAATTTGGGCGCCCGCGCCTCACCAGAGAACTTTTTGAGAAAAACCCAGTTCTCAGCTAAACGGCGAATATAAAGTGTAGAGCGCTCGATTCTTTCCTGGTGCTATGGTAAGTACTCAAAAGTAAATTGTTTTTGAGAAAACCGGTTCCAAAGATGGGGATGGTTCGGCTGATATTACGCATTAGTTCGACTTTTGAAATTTAGGCACCCGCGCCTCGCCAGAGAACCCTTTGAGAGCAACCCAGTTCCCAGCTAAAGGCGGAATATAAAATGAAAAGCCCTCGATCCTGTCCTGGTGCTATGGCAAGTACTCCAAAGTGAATCCTTTTTTGAGAAAACCGGTTCCAAATTTTAGGCATTAGTTCAACTTTTGAAATTTGGGCGCCCGCGCCTCACCAGAGAACTTTTTGAGAACAACCCAGTTCTCAGCTAAAGGACGAATATAAAATGTAGAGCGCTCGATCCTGTCCTGGTGTTATGGCAAGTACTCCAAAGTGAATTCTTTTTGAGAAAACCGATTCCAAAGTGTGGATGGTTCGGCTGATTTTAGACATTAGTTCGACATTTGAAATTTGGGCACCCGTGCCTCGCCAAAGAACTTTTTCAGAACAAACCAGTTCCCAGCTAAAGGCGAAATATAAAATGTAGAGCCCTCGATCCCGTCCTGGTGTTATGGCAAGTACTCCAAAGTGAATTCTTTTTGAGAAAACCGATTCCAAAGTGTGGATGGTTCGGCTGATTTTAGGCATTAGTTCGACATTTGAAATTTGGGCACCCGTGCCTCGCCAAAGAACTTTTTCAGAACAAACCAGTTCCCAGCTAAAGGCGAAATATAAAATGTAGAGCCCTCGATCCCGTCCTGGTGTTATAGGCAAGTACTCCAAAGTGAATTCTTTTTGAGAAAACCGATTCCAAAGTGTGGATGGTTCGGCTGATTTTAGGCATTAGTTCAACTTTTGAAATTTGGGCACCCGCGCCTCGCCAGAGAACCTTTTGAGAACAACCCAGTTTCCAGCTAAAGGCGAGAATATAAAATGTAAGGCCCTCGATCCCGTCCTGGTGCTAAGGCAAGTACTCCAAAGTGAATTCTTTTTGAGAAAACCGATTCCAAAGTGTGGATGGTTCGGCTGATTTTAGGCATTAGTTCAACTTTTGAAATTTGGGCACCCGCGCCTCACCAGAGAACTTTTTGAGAGCAAACCAGTTCCCAGCTAAAGGCGAAATATAAAATGTAGAGCCCTCGATCCCGTCCTGGTGCTATGGCAAGTACTCCAAAGTGAATTCTTTTTGAGAAAACCGATTCCAAAGTGTGGATGGTTCGGCTGATTTTACGCATTAGTTCAACTTTTGAAATTTGGGCACCCATGCCTCGCCAGAGAACCTTTTGAGAACAACCCAGTTTCCAGCTAAAGGCGGAATATAAAATGAAGAGCCCTCGATCCTGTCCTGGTGCTAAGGCAAGTACTCCAAAGTAGAATTCTTTTTGAGAAAACCGATTCCAAAGTGTGGATGGTTCGGCTGATTTTAGGCATTAGTTCAATTTTTGAAATTTGGGCGCCCGCGCCTCACCAGAGAACTTTTTGAGAGCAAACCAGTTCCCAGCTAAAGGCGAAATATAAAATGTAGAGCCCTCGATCCCGTCCTGGTGCTATGGCGAGTACTCCAAAGTAAAATCTTTTGGGAAAACCGGTTCAAAGTGGGGATGGTTCGGCTGATATTACGCATTAGTTCAACTTTTGAAATTTGAGCATCCAAGCCTCGCCAGAGAACCTTTTGAGGACAACCCAGTTTCCAGCTAAAGGCGGAATATAAAATGAAGAGCCCTCGATCCTGTCCTGGTGCTAAGGCAAGTACTCCAAAGTGAATTCTTTTTGAGAAAACCGATTCCAAAGTGTGGATGGTTCGGCTGATTTTAGGCATTAGTTCGAACTTTTGAAATTTGGGCACCCGTGCCTCGCCAGAGAACTTTTTGCAGAACAAACCAGTTCCCAGCTAAAGGCGAAATATAAAATGTAGAGCCCTCGATCTCGTCCTGGTGCTATGGCAGAGTACTCCAAAGTGAATTCTTTTTGAGAAAACCGATTCCAAAGTGGGGATGGTTCGGCTGATTTTACGCATTAGTTCAACTTTTGAAATTTGAGCACCCGCGCCTCGCCAGAGAACCTTTTGAGAACAACCCAGTTTCCAGCTAAAGGCAGAATATAAAATGAAGAGCCCTCGATCCTGTCCTGGTGCTAAGGCAAGTACTCCAAAGTGAATTTCTTTTGAGAAAACCGATTCCAAAGTGTGGATGGTTCGGCTGATTTTAGGCATTAGTTCAACTTTTGAAATTGGGCACCCGCGCCTCACCAGAGAACCCTTTGAGAACAACCCAGTTCTCAGCTAAAGGACGGAATATAAAATGTAAGAGCCCTCGATCCTGTCCTGGTGCTGTGGCAAGTACTCCAAAGTGAATTCTTTTTGAGAAAACCGATTCCAAAGTGTGGATGGTTCGGCTGATTTTAGGCATTAGTTCAACTTTTGAAATTTGGGCACCCGCGCCTCGCCAGAGAACTTTTTCAGAACAAACCAGTTCCCAGCTAAAGGCGGAAATATAAAATGTAGAGCCCTCGATCCCGTCCTGGTGCTATGGCAAGTACTCTAAAGTGAATTCTTTTTGAGAAAACCGATTCCAAAGTGTGGATGGTTCGGCTGATTTTAGGCATTAGTTCAACTTTTGAAATTTGGGCACCCGTGCCTCGCCAGAAGAACTTTTTGAGAACCAACCAGTTCCCAGCTAAAGGCGAAATATAAAATGTAGAGCCCTCGATCCCGTCCTGGTGCTAAGGCAAGTACTCCAAAGTGAATTCTTTTTGAGAAAACCGGTTCCAAAGTGGGGATGGTTCGGCTGATTTTAGGCATTAGTTCAACTTTTGAAATTTGGGCACCCGCGCCTCGCCAGAGAACCTTTTGAGAGCAACGAGTTTCCAGCTAAAGGCGGAATATAAAATGAAGAGCCCTCGATCCTGTCCTGGTGCTATGGCAAGTACTCCAAAGTGAATCTTTTTTGAGAAAACCGGTTCCAAATTTATGGATGGCAGTTAGTTCAACATTTTGAAATTTGGGCGCCCGCGCCTCACCAGAGAACTTTTTGAGAAACAACCCAGTTCCCAGCTAAACGGCGAATATAAAATGTAGAGCGCTGGATCCCGTCCTGGTGCTATGGTAAGTACTCAAAAGTAAATTGTTTTTGAGAAAACCGGTTCCAAAGATGGGGATGGTTCGGCTGATTTTACGCATTAGTTCAACTTTTGAAATTTGGGCACCGCGCCTCGCCAGAGAACCCTTTGAGAACAACCCAGTTCCCAGCTAAAGGCGGAATATAAAATGAAAAGCCCTCGATCCTGTCCTGGTGCTATGGCAAGTACTCCAAAGTGAATTCTTTTGAGAAAACCGATTCCAAAGTGTGGATGGTTCGGCTGATTTTAGGCATTAGTTCAACTTTTGAAATTTGGGCGCCCGCGCCTCACCAGAGAACTTTTTGAGAACAACCCAGTTCCCAGCTAAAGGACGGAATATAAAATGTAGAGCGCTCGATCCTGTCCTGGTGCTATGGCAAGTACTCCAAAGTGAATTCTTTTGAGACAACCGATTCCAAAGTGTGGATGGTTCGGCTGATTTTAGGCATTAGTTCAACATTTGAAATTTGGGCACCCGTGCCTCGCCAAAGAACTTTTCAGAACAAACCAGTTCCCAGCTAAAGGCGAAATATAAAATGTAGAGCCCTCGATCCCGTCCTGGTGTTATGGCAAGTACTCCAGAGTGAATTCTTTTTCAGAAAACCGATTCCAAAGTGTGGATGGTTCGGCTGATTTTAGGCATTAGTTCGACATTTGAAATTTGGGCACCCGTGCCTCGCCAAAGAACTTTTTCAGAACAAACCAGTTCCCAGCTAAAGGCGAAATATAAAATGTAGAGCCCTCGATCCCGTCCTGGTGTTATGGCAAGTACTCCAGAGTGAATTCTTTTTGAGAAAACCGATTCCAAAGTGTGGATGGTTCGGCTGATTTTAGGCATTAGTTCAACTTTTGAAATTTGGGCACCCGCGCCTCGCCAGAGAACCCTTTGAGAACAACCCAGTTTCCAGCTAAAGGCGGAATATAAAATGAAGAGCCCTCGATCCTGTCCTGGTGCTAAGGCAAGTACTCCAAAGTGAATTCTTTTTGAGAAAACCGATTCCAAAGTGTGGATGGTTCGGCTGATTTTAGGCATTAGTTCAACTTTTGAAATTTGGGCACCCGCGCCTCGCCAGAGAACTTTTTGAGAACAAACCAGTTCCCAGCTAAAGGCGAAATATAAAATGTAGAGCCCTCGATCCCGTCCTGGTGCTATGGCAAGTACTCCAAAGTGAATTCTTTTTGAGAAAACCGATTCCAAAGTGTGGATGGTTCGGCTGATTTTAGGCATTAGTTCAACTTTTGAAATTTGGGCACCCGCGCCTCGCCAGAGAACTTTTTGAGAACAACCCAGTTTCCAGCTAAAGGCGGAATATAAAATGAAGAGCCCTCGATCCTGTCCTGGTGCTAAGGCAAGTACTCCAAAGTGAATTCTTTTGAGAAAACCGATTCCAAAGTGTGGATGGTTCGGCTGATTTTAGGCATTAGTTCAATTTTTGAAATTTGGGCGCCGCGCCTCACCAGAGAACTTTTGAGAGCAAACCAGTTCCCAGCTAAAGGCGAAATATAAAATGTAGAGCCCTCGATCCCGTCCTGGTGCTATGGAGAGTACTCCAAAGTAAAATCTTTTGGGAAAACCGGTTCCAAAGTGGGGATGGTTCGGCTGATATTACGCATTAGTTCAACTTTTGAAATTTGAGCACCCAAGCCTCGCCAGAGAACCTTTTGAGAACAACCCAGTTTCCAGCTAAAGGCGGAATATAAAATGAAGAGCCCTCGATCCTGTCCTGGTGCTAAGGCAAGTACTCCAAAGTGAATTCTTTTTGAGAAAACCGATTCCAAAGTGTGGATGGTTCGGCTGATTTTAGACATTAGTTCGACATTTGAAATTTGGGCACCCGTGCCTCGCCAAAGAACCTTTTCAGAACAAACCAGTTCCCAGCTAAAGGCGAAATATAAAATGTAGAGCCCTCGATCCCGTCCTGGTGTTATGGCAAGTACTCCAGAGTGAATTCTTTTTGAGAAAACCGATTCCAAAGTGTGGATGGTTCGGCTGATTTTAGGCATTAGTTCGACATTTGAAATTTGGGCACCCGTGCCTCGCCAAAGAACTTTTTCAGAACAAACCAGTTTCCAGCTAAAGGCGAAATATAAAATGAAGAGCCCTCGATCCTGTCCTGGTGTTATGGCAAGTACTCCAGAGTGAATTATTTTTGAGAAAACCGATTCCAAAGTGTGGATGGTTCGGCTGATTTTAGGCATTAGTTCAATTTTTGAAATTTGGGCGCCCGCGCCTCACCAGAGAACTTTTTGAGAGCAAACCAGTTCCCAGCTAAAGGCGAAATATAAAATGTAGAGCCCTCGATCCCGTCCTGGTGCTATGGAGAGTACTCCAAAGTAAAATCTTTTTGAGAAAACCGGTTCCAAAGTGGGGATGGTTCGGCTGATATTACGCATTAGTTCAACTTTTGAAATTTGAGCACCCAAGCCTCGCCAGAGAACCTTTTGAGAACAACCCAGTTTCCAGCTAAAGGCGGAATATAAAATGAAGAGCCCTCGATCCTGTCCTGGTGCTAAGGCAAGTACTCCAGAGTGAATTCTTTTGAGAAAACCGATTCCAAAGTGTGGATGGTTCGGCTGATTTTAGGCATTAGTTCAACTTTTGAAATTTGGGCACCCGCGCCTCGCCAGAGAACCCTTTGAGAACAACCCAGTTTCCAGCTAAAGGCGGAATATAAAATGAAGAGCCCTCGATCCTGTCCTGGTGCTAAGGCAAGTACTCCAAAGTGAATTCTTTTTGAGAAAACCGATTCCAAAGTGTGGATGGTTCGGCTGATTTTAGGCATTAGTTCAACTTTTGAAATTTGGGCACCCGCGCCTCGCCAGAGAACCCTTTGAGAACAACCCAGTTTCCAGCTAAAGGCGGAATATAAAATGAAGAGCCCTCGATCCTGTCCTGGTGCTAAGGCAAGTACTCCAAAGTGAATTCTTTTTGAGAAAACCGATTCCAAAGTGTGGATGGTTCGGCTGATTTTAGGCATTAGTTCAATTTTTGAAATTTGGGCGCCCGCGCCTCACCAGAGAACTTTTTGAGAGCAAACCAGTTTCCAGCTAAAGGCGGAATATAAAATGAAGAGCCCTCGATCCTGTCCTGGTGCTAAGGCAAGTACTCCAAAGTGAATTCTTTTTGAGAAAACCGAATCCAAAGTGTGGATGGTTCGGCTGATTTTAGGCATTAGTTCAACTTTTGAAATTTGGGCACCCGCGCCTCGCCAGAGAACCCTTTGAGAACAACCCAGTTTCCAGCTAAAGGCGGAATATAAAATGAAGAGCCCTCGATCCTGTCCTGGTGCTAAGGCAAGTACTCCAAAGTGAATTCTTTTTGAGAAAACCGATTCCAAAGTGTGGATGGTTCGGCTGATTTTAGGCATTAGTTCAACTTTTGAAATTTGGGCACCCGCGCCTCGCCAGAGAACCCTTTGAGAACAACCCAGTTTCCAGCTAAAGGCGGAATATAAAATGAAGAGCCCTCGATCCTGTCCTGGTGCTAAGGCAAGTACTCCAAAGTGAATTCTTTTTGAGAAAACCGATTCCAAAGTGTGGATGGTTCGGCTGATTTTAGGCATTAGTTCAATGTTTGAAATTTGGGCGCCCGCGCCTCACCAGAGAACTTTTTGAGAGCAAACCAGTTCCCAGCTAAAGGCGAAATATAAAATGTAGAGCCCTCGATCCCGTCCTGGTGCTATGGCAGAGTACTCCAAAGTAAAATCTTTTTGAGAAAACCGGTTCCAAAGTGGGGATGGTTCGGCTGATATTACGCATTAGTTCAACTTTTGAAATTTGAGCACCCAAGCCTCGCCAGAGAACCTTTTGAGAACAACCCAGTTTCCAGCTAAAGGCGGAATATAAAATGAAGAGCCCTCGATCCCGTCCTGGTGCTAAGGCAAGTACTCCAGAGTGAATTCTTTTTGAGAAAACCGATTCCAAAGTGTGGATGGTTCGGCTGATTTTAGGCATTAGTTCAACTTTTGAAATTTGGGCACCCGCGCCTCGCCAGAGAACCCTTTGAGAACAACCCAGTTTCCAGCTAAAGGCGGAATATAAAATGAAGAGCCCTCGATCCTGTCCTGGTGCTAAGGCAAGTACTCCAAAGTGAATTCTTTTTGAGAAAACCGATTCCAAAGTGTGGATGGTTCGGCTGATTTTAGGCATTAGTTCAACTTTTGAAATTTGGGCACCCGCGCCTCGCCAGAGAACTCTTTGAGAACAACCCAGTTTCCAGCTAAAGGCGGAATATAAAATGAAGAGCCCTCGATCCTGTCCTGGTGCTAAGGCAAGTACTCCAAAGTGAATTCTTTTTGAGAAAACCGATTCCAAAGTGTGGATGGTTCGGCTGATTTTAGGCATTAGTTCAACTTTTGAAATTTGGGCACCCGCGCCTCGCCAGAGAACCTTTTGAGAACAACCCAGTTTCCAGCTAAAGGCGGAATATAAAATGAAGAGCCCTCGATCCTGTCCTGGTGCTAAGGCAAGTACTCCAAAGTGAATTCTTTTTGAGAAAACCGATTCCAAAGTGTGGATGGTTCGGCTGATTTTAGGCATTAGTTCAACTTTTGAAATTTGGGCACCCGCGCCTCGCCAGAGAACTCTTTGAGAACAACCCAGTTTCCAGCTAAAGGCGGAATATAAAATGAAGAGCCCTCGATCCTGTCCTGGTGCTAAGGCAAGTACTCCAAAGTGAATTCTTTTTGAGAAAACCGATTCCAAAGTGTGGATGGTTCGGCTGATTTTAGGCATTAGTTCAACTTTTGAAATTTGGGCACCCGCGCCTCGCCAGAGAACTTTTTGAGAACAAACCAGTTCCCAGCTAAAGGCGGAATATAAAATGAAGAGCCCTCGATCCTGTCCTGGTGCTAAGGCAAGTACTCCAGAGTGAATTCTTTTGAGAAAACCGATTCCAAAGTGTGGATGGTTCGGCTGATTTTAGGCATTAGTTCAACTTTTGAAATTTGGGCACCCGCGCCTCGCCAGAGAACCCTTTGAGAACAACCCAGTTTCCAGCTAAAGGCGGAATATAAAATGAAGAGCCCTCGATCCTGTCCTGGTGCTAAGGCAAGTACTCCAAAGTGAATTCTTTTTGAGAAAACCGATTCCAAAGTGTGGATGGTTCGGCTGATTTTAGGCATTAGTTCAACTTTTGAAATTTGGGCGCCCGCGCCTCACCAGAGAACGTTTTGAGAGCAAACCAGTTCCCAGCTAAAGGCGAAATATAAAATGTAGAGCCCTCGATCCCGTCCTGGTGCTATGGAGAGTACTCCAAAGTAAAATCTTTTTGAGAAAACCGGTTCCAAAGTGGGGATGGTTCGGCTGATATTACGCATTAGTTCAACTTTTGAAATTTGAGCACCCAAGCCTCGCCAGAGAACCTTTTGAGAACAACCCAGTTTCCAGCTAAAGGCGGAATATAAAATGAAGAGCCCTCGATCCTGTCCTGGTGCTAAGGCAAGTACTCCAGAGTGAATTCTTTTTGAGAAAACCGATTCCAAAGTGTGGATGGTTCGGCTGATTTTAGGCATTAGTTCAACTTTTGAAATTTGGGCACCCGCGCCTCGCCAGAGAACCCTTTGAGAACAACCCAGTTTCCAGCTAAAGGCGGAATATAAAATGAAGAGCCCTCGATCCTGTCCTAGTGCTAAGGCAAGTACTCCAAAGTGAATTCTTTTGAGAAAACCGATTCCAAAGTGTGGATGGTTCGGCTGATTTTAGGCATTAGTTCGACATTTGAAATTTGGGCACCCGTGCCTCGCCAAAGAACTTTTTCAGAACAAACCAGTTCCCAGCTAAAGGCGAAATATAAAATGTAGAGCCCTCGATCCCGTCCTGGTGTTATGGCAAGTACTCCAGAGTGAATTCTTTTTGAGAAAACCGATTCCAAAGTGTGGATGGTTCGGCTGATTTTAGGCATTAGTTCAACTTTTGAAATTTGGGCACCCGTGCCTCGCCAGAGAACTTTTTGAGAACAAACCAGTTCCCAGCTAAAGGCGGAATATAAAATGTAGAGCCCTCGATCCCGTCCTGGTGTTATGGCAAGTACTCCAGAGTGAATTCTTTTTGAGAAAACCGATTCCAAAGTGTGGATGGTTCGGCTGATTTTAGGCATTAGTTCAACTTTTGACATTTGGGCACCCGCGCCTCGCCAGAGAACGCTTTGAGAACAACCCAGTTTCCAGCTAAAGGCGGAATATAAAATGAAGAGCCCTCGATCCTGTCCTGGTGCTAAGGCAAGTACTCCAAAGTGAATTCTTTTTGAGAAAACCGATTCCAAAGTGTGGATGGTTCGGCTGATTTTAGGCATTAGTTCAACTTTTGAAATTTGGGCACCCGCGCCTCGCCAGAGAACCCTTTGAGAACAACCCAGTTTCCAGCTAAAGGCGGAATATAAAATGAAGAGCCCTCGATCCTGTCCTGGTGCTAAGGCAAGTACTCCAAAGTGAATTCTTTTTGAGAAAACCGATTCCAAAGTGTGGATGGTTCGGCTGATTTTAGGCATTAGTTCAATTTTTGAAATTTGGGCGCCCGCGCCTCACCAGAGAACTTTTTGAGAGCAAACCAGTTTCCAGCTAAAGGCGGAATATAAAATGAAGAGCCCTCGATCCTGTCCTGGTGCTAAGGCAAGTACTCCAAAGTGAATTCTTTTTGAGAAAACCGATTCCAAAGTGTGGATGGTTCGGCTGATTTTAGGCATTAGTTCAACTTTTGAAATTTGGGCACCCGCGCCTCGCCAGAGAACCCTTTGAGAACAACCCAGTTTCCAGCTAAAGGCGGAATATAAAATGAAGAGCCCTCGATCCTGTCCTGGTGCTAAGGCAAGTACTCCAAAGTGAATTCTTTTTGAGAAAACCGATTCCAAAGTGTGGATGGTTCGGCTGATTTTAGGCATTAGTTCAACTTTTGAAATTTGGGCACCCGCGCCTCGCCAGAGAACCCTTTGAGAACAACCCAGTTTCCAGCTAAAGGCGGAATATAAAATGAAGAGCCCTCGATCCTGTCCTGGTGCTAAGGCAAGTACTCCAAAGTGAATTCTTTTTGAGAAAACCGATTCCAAAGTGTGGATGGTTCGGCTGATTTTAGGCATTAGTTCAATTTTTGAAATTTGGGCGCCCGCGCCTCACCAGAGAACTTTTTGAGAGCAAACCAGTTCCCAGCTAAAGGCGAAATATAAAATGTAGAGCCCTCGATCCCGTCCTGGTGCTATGGAGAGTACTCCAAAGTAAAATCTTTTTGAGAAAACCGGTTCCAAAGTGGGGATGGTTCGGCTGATATTACGCATTAGTTCAACTTTTGAAATTTGAGCACCCAAGCCTCGCCAGAGAACCTTTTGAGAACAACCCAGTTTCCAGCTAAAGGCGGAATATAAAATGAAGAGCCCTCGATCCTGTCCTGGTGCTAAGGCAAGTACTCCAGAGTGAATTCTTTTGAGAAAACCGATTCCAAAGTGTGGATGGTTCGGCTGATTTTAGGCATTAGTTCAACTTTTGAAATTTGGGCACCCGCGCCTCGCCAGAGAACCCTTTGAGAACAACCCAGTTTCCAGCTAAAGGCGGAATATAAAATGAAGAGCCCTCGATCCTGTCCTGGTGCTAAGGCAAGTACTCCGAAGTGAATTATTTTTGAGAAAACCGATTCCAAAGTGTGGATGGTTCGGCTGATTTTAGGCATTAGTTCAATTTTTGAAATATGGGCGCCCGCGCCTCACCAGAGAACTTTTTGAGTGCAAACCAGTTCCCAGCTAAAGGCGAAATATAAAATGTAGAGCCCTCGATCCCGTCCTGGTGCTATGGAAAGTACTCCAAAGTAAAATCTTTTGAGAAAACCGGTTCCAAAGTGGGGATGGTTCGGCTGATATTACGCATTAGTTCAACTTTTGAAATTTGAGCACCCAAGCCTCGCCAGAGAACCTTTTGAGAACAACCCAGTTTCCAGCTAAAGGCGGAATATAAAATGAAGAGCCCTCGATCCTGTCCTGGTGCTAAGGCAAGTACTCCAGAGTGAATTCTTTTTGAGAAAACCGATTCCAAAGTGTGGATGGTTCGGCTGATTTTAGGCATTAGTTCAACTTTTGAAATTTGGGCACCCGTGCCTCGCCAAAGAACTTTTTCAGAACAAACCAGTTCCCAGCTAAAGGCGAAATATAAAATGTAGAGCCCTCGATCCCGTCCTGGTGTTATGGCAAGTACTCCAGAGTGAATTCTTTTTCAGAAAACCGATTCCAAAGTGTGGATGGTTCGGCTGATTTTAGGCATTAGTTCGACATTTGAAATTTGGGCACCCGTGCCTCGCCAAAGAACTTTTTCAGAACAAACCAGTTCCCAGCTAAAGGCGAAATATAAAATGTAGAGCCCTCGATCCCGTCCTGGTGCTGTTGGCAAGTACTCCAGAGTGAATTCTTTTTGAGAAAACCGATTCCAAAGTGTGGATGGTTCGGCTGATTTTAGGCATTAGTTCCAACTTTTGGACATTTGGGCACTCGCGCCTCGCCAGAGAAAGCCATTTTTTAAGCTTTCTTGATTACACACCGAAAGTTTGCCCACTCATATTTTCACCGAGTTGCCATCTCGATTTTAGGTGGGCTGTCTCTTTCGAGGATTTTTACGGTAATAGCCAAAGTTATAGCTTTCAATTCTTCAGTGGCACTTATCTTAGAAAGGTGCAAAACGGTTATGGTTGCAAACACCCGAAGGATAAATGTCATCTCTCCAGTCTGAAGTAATAGTGCTGCAGCAGACACATGGGCTATCTCTTGAATAGCCCATAGCGCACACTCAAGTACACATGGTACAATCAGTGGTACATTTCAACCAATCTTTCTTTGCAAAGCATGTGCTTTGGCTTGATTTGCTACATCTGTTTTAAACACCTGCCGAAAGATAGCCCACTCCTAGTAATAGTAGTGTTGGGATCAATGATGGCCTCAACTTAAATGCGGCTAGTTATCTATGGCGGAATATAAGCGAACATCGCTGACTGGAAAGTACAGTAATCTTTGCTTCGTTACCACTCGTCACCATAACAAGCTCCGAAGGGACACATGACCTAAAAATTTCATTTTTTAAGCTTTTCTTGATTACACACCGAAAGTTAGCCCACTCCATATTTTCACCCGATTTGCTCTCGATTTTAGGTGGGCTATCTCTCGGGATTTTACGGTAATAGCCAAAGTTATAGCTTTCAATTCTTCAGTGGCACTTATCTTAGAAAGGTGCAAAACAGTTATGGTTGCAAACACCCGAAGGATAAATGTCTCTCCAGTCTGAAGTAATAGTGCTGCAGCAGACACATGGGCTACTCTTGAATAGCCCATAGCTACACTCAAGTACACATGGTACAATCAGTGGTACATTTCCAACCAATCTTTCTTTACAAAGCACATCCCTCGCCCATTGCTTTAAAATTTTAAAAATGCATGCCCAAAATTGAGTGCCTTCTCTGTCGACTGCATGCAGAAAGGGCGGACAAATTTCATTCTAACACCCAAATCTCTTTCCTCCGAAAAGGTATTCATAGTCAGTACAAAAGTAAAAAGAGCACATTGTGGCTGTTTACCTCAGGAACCTCGTTGCTTTTCCCTAATCTGGTTAAAGTAATCTTGCAGTGAAATGCCACTCGAACAAACTTTGAGGAACTTCGAGGAAAAGTTTTGCGAAAGTGAAAGTTCACACAACTGAATGCATTGGACACAGCAAGGTTTTGCTGGGGAAAAAAACAAAACTTTTTTTCATTTGAATAGTTTGTCCAACTGGGGCTTGTTTGAGTGGCATTTCATTGTATTGAGTGATGACAGTCAACTAGCCCCCACTGCAGACGTCAAGCTTGGGGAGCAAAGGGGCGTCTCACCTGGCCAGCAACTTCCTCCATCCTCTTGCGAATGGTGGGGCTGTCGAGAGTGGTTCTGCTGAACCAGTTTTGCGCCGTGCTGCTCCAGTGTCTGGAGCTGGAAACACAAGGGAGGCAACTGTCAGCTTACCTCGGTAATGCAGAAAGGAGTAATCAGTCCGTTTATTTTACCGTCGGGGTCAAGACATCGAAAGAAGAGCACACACAGTGTGAACACAGGAGAAGTACGGTGATTTTGAGGACGAGACAAATCACCGCTTCATTTTAAGCCGTCACGAATTTTGCCTACCCGATTTTCACCACATACCGGCTTAACTTGGGAGAAGTTTGGTACGACAAGGCTGGGTTACAGCTGCGTCTTATTTTGCGAACTGGAGCTGTTGCGTAAAATGGAAAGCTTTGACGAAAATTTCATTTTCCTGCTGGACCACATTTGCCCCATTTGGGCAACCCTACCATTAACACCTTTGCAACTACTAGCGCCAAGATATGGCAGTATGCAGCTCGGAGCTTTCTCCCGGTCATGCACGGTGGCTTCGTCGAGACGACTGTTCTTTCAATCCAAGAAAAATCCACTTCCATTATTATGAGCTCTGCACCTACAGAGGGTAGTCGTAAGAATCGGCACATTTGGCAGGCCTCGCGCAATTCTAATTCCTAACAAACATATCTAAAACTGAGC
The DNA here is from genome assembly GCA_037355805.1 of Ixodes ricinus. NCBI lineage: Eukaryota > Metazoa > Arthropoda > Arachnida > Ixodida > Ixodidae > Ixodes > Ixodes ricinus. Next base: position 18,995 of record JAZHYW010035639.1, read on the forward strand.
ACGTGAATGCCGTTTCACAAAAAGATTTACGTCTATTTATTTAGAGCTCAACTCGGAGCAGGTAAAATTTTAAAAATCATGAGCCACTCCACTCTGTGAAGGTGGATGACCAGCGAAGCTGTTCAGCACACGACACAGACCCGCCCTGAGGAGCCGGAGGAAACTACCTAGACATGCGCGACGGGACAGCCACCCCGGGAGAGCGGAAGGAAAGGAAACTAGGAACGCAAGCACTTGGAACAACGACAAAGAGAGGGCGGTGCGAGTGTAGACATGGTTGACACAGGTCGCAAAGCGGCAAATCTTTAAGAAACCTTTATTATCTGCCCGAGAGTCTACTGATCTTGAAAATGGTGCCTATTGATAACTAATCTACCGAATAGACCTACTGCTAAACTACCCAAGCATCAAGGAGAATGCAGGAAATGCAGGGAGTGCCAGCGTCTGCAGCAGTAACTGTTCTAAAGCAAAAGCCTAAAACCAGTGGCATCTTGCACATGCGTTCGTCAACGCTTTATTTTGGTTATTTACTTCAATTTTTTATACGGAGAAGGCGTGCGCGTGCGGTGGTGCGAGCGTAAAGTTTTTAGTCACTGCACACAAAAAATCCACAGAACCCTAGCCATAAACAGCTTTGCTGTAAAACAATTGCGACCTCCAACCACCTGCGTGGCAGTTGATACTTGGATTAGCAGTTAACATATGGGCCATTGATAGTTAATAGTAAAGACCCGCAGCTTTTCACCATATTGTGCAAAGAAGATACGGCTCAGTGAGCACACGCATTCTGCTTGGACACGACGAGCCTCCTATTCCCTCATATCGGAAGTTTCCCTAACATTCCGCGGCCATGTGCTCACGCTGAAATCCAGAGGAGAACTGGCATGAGGTGCCCCTCCCTTCCAAACATTCCGAGGCAAGTGCCGCAGCACTGCCACTGACGACTGATGATGATTTGTAGCTCTTCTAATCGGGTGGTCCCACAGCGCTAGGTACCTAGTCTGTGGGGTTTTCTTTGTTGCACCAGCAGCCACCAGCTTTAGCCTTGCCTCAATAGTTTCCACTGTTCCCCTCCACCCTCTGCCGGCCATCGGCAGAGTCAGTGGGTAGAATTAGCCAAAAGCAGAGTCCCCTGCCAACATGCGCTCATGGTTCCCTCGACCGAGAGATGATGGGCGCACAGGCGCGTCCACCATCTCTCGGCCGACGGGTGAACTATAGCTTTCTGCCTAGCGCGACGCCAACGCCACGAATGCAGCAGGGAGGTCCCCATAATAGTTATCGCTCTAAAAAATGGCAGCTTACGGGCACGCGTGTATTGGGTGGCAGCTTGCCACGTAGCCAACAACAGTGGCAGAACAAAGACCCGTGGGCCGCACGTCTCTGCCACCGTCGACTAAGTGGTGCAACCCATTGCCCAAAGAGTGGATCACTCGTACGTATGCTGCCAGCACTTCTTTTGTTTTTACTTTATAAAAATTGCTGGCATGCACCGCTGAAAGCAGTGGTGCCAGTAAATAAAATAATCCCGAGAAGTTGCTCGCTGCAGTTTTAGTATGATTACCGTGTCGATCGCTATGTCGCATTGCGGTAAAATAAAGTGTATTTAAATCCTCTAGGAAGCAAAGTCAGCCTTATAATCTGGTCAGTAGTCCCACTGGACATCGCATGAATTTGAGGCAAGTAAACAAGCTTTTGACGGTCTTCTGCTACGAATGCAGAGCCAGAGACGCAGAATATGTGGCGGGGTCAGCATTCAATTGGGATTGTGCGGTAAATGCCAAACAAATGGCTGGACTTCCAGTGCCACTATTTTTTTTTTTTTTACCATTCTCCAAATTGGTTTTGGTACAAGAAATTCTGTTCGTGGGAGCAAAAGAGGGTGCTCATAGAGCAATAGAGGTTCCCCATAAAGCAATTATAAACGGCGAGTTGCGCAAGGACAATTTCGAGGAGTGCCCAGAGACCTTTTCGTCCTGGGTGGCCATGAGCTTCTCGAAGGCCTCGTGCTTCTTCACGTTGGCGTCCACCTCCTCCACCGTGGTGCCCACCTCGGTGCCAGAGGTACACCTGCACACCAACAAGTTTCTCGAGCGACCTGGAACAACTGCAATGCCCAAATCACTATGCAAAGAAAGCTGACAAGGCACGTTTAACCGGGGAAGATGTCACTGAACCAAATTGAAAAGATTGGCTGAAGAACACAAAATATTATGTCCAAGATTTTTGGTTTCCTTTCAGGACTCACGTTTAAAGAGAGTCATATATATAAGGTGCCCCCAATAGATCTTAAAACTGTGGAACGAGCCATCGAGCTATCAAGAGATGGCACCACAAGTTACCATCATCCTGAACTCAGACGTCCGCGAACACGTCCGTTGTTTACCCTGGCAAGTTTTTGGCCTAAAATTTTCGCGAGAAGAAAGCTACACCAGCAATTTTCACCAGATAAAATGGACCACTAAATGCACATCCGGTTTGAGCTTTCTACTTTCAGGCGTCAATTTTTCCGGCTCGTTCTGCAGTGCTAGGATCCACTGTAGACACCCTATGCACTTTGTACTTACCTATACACAGTGTTGCCAACACCGACTTGTAAACTGGTGAGATGCAACTCTCAAACAAAAACAATTTACAATTTTTTCTTTTTTACACGGTATTCGGAAAATTGTACAAATATTGCTGTTAATATGATAACCGCAAGAAAGCGCTGGAAAGCGGACACTTTACGATAAAATCGCAGAACTTGGCAGGTATGTATACAGCAGTTGACCCATTTATTGGACGCCAAAATTTCGGACGTGCTCGATTATTAAAACAATTTTCCGAAACCATCACTCACCCCATAGAGTTAAAAGGAGTTCCCGAGAAAAAAGAACCGTGTTTTTCGGCCCAGGCAAACAAACTATGCATCGCAGAATGTTCAAACTCTGCGAGAATGTGACACTAGCTGTTCGGGTAGAATGGAAAAGTTTGAGAGCATGACGTTACCAGGATAAAAAAAACTGAGAAAAACAAACTTGCCTAATTTCATTAACAAAAAAAAGACATTGTGGGCACCTGCGGCATCTATTAGAGTGAAACAAATTTGCAAGCAAGAAAAAAGACAATATTCTCTTTTCTTGCTGGCAAGTGTTTTTTCAATGATATAAATCCCACGAGCGTTCACAATATAATTTCTTGCTCTAACGATAGTAGCGCTTAGGTGGGCGTCGACCCATAAAGAAATTGTGTTTTCTCAATTATCTTTTAATCCAAACAATGTCGTCATCTCAAACTTCAGCGTTCTATACCAACCGTTGGCTTCACATTCTCACGGAGTTCGATCTTCCTACGATGCACATTTTATTTATCCAGGCCAACGAACACCAAAAAACAGCGGCAGAAAATCCGGACAGTGTGCTCGCTTTGTTGCTTGCTTTTCGGACTTTTTAGCAGCCACACTACTGCCACCACAAACCGAACAGCCACCATTTTTGTTTGTTTCGGTTTGGCCTGTAGCCTCGACACCGCATTCTACATATGTCCTTTGCCAGGAGGCGCCGCCCATGCAATACAGAAGCTGGATTAAGGCTATAGTCGGAATCATCGCCTCTTTTTATCGAAATTGAGGTGGATTTGATTGGCGCTTTTTCTTTGTGTTGTTCACGAGGGATTCTGGTCATATAAATGTTTGGGTATCGCTTCGACGTCCGATGCTGCTCTTCGTTTATAGTTTCGTTTCTGAACAACTTGACCGACACTGTCGTGCCATTCGAGTGCACTCCTACAAGCCGTTGTGCGGCCGTCCAACGCGGACCACTAAAATGCAAAAAGATCTGATCACGAAGAGGAAGCACCGTCCAACAAGCTATTGACCTGTTTCTCCAACCATTTAGTATATAAAGTGCCAATACAGAGGGTTTCTTTTCGGACTGCTCAATTATTCGGACTTGTTCGCGATCCCGATCGAATCCAAATATTGGTTTGCGATTGTATCGAATTCATTCCTGGCACCATGCATAGTGAAGTCACATTTAAAAAATGTACGCTTACATGTATAACACCACCAATGTGGACTAATTCATTAACGAAATACTGAACCGAAATTTCAAGCTCACACAATAGAGCTGGAGCTATCGGCAGGACGCTGCAGAGCCCAGAAACACCACTCATACAGCAATACAGTTGAACCTCTATTTAACGAAACCCGATTTTACAAATTTTCCGATTTAACGAACGAATTCGGATTCCCCATGCAGCCTATGCCCGCAAAATGACTTTCTCGATTTAACGAAATAATTAGCGGGTCCCGGTGACTTCGTTAAGTCAAGGTTCAACTGTATCTCTAATGGATGGTCATATTTTTTGGAAAAGAATTGCACGATTGAAGACGGCCGAAGAGGCCGACGAGACAGGTGACGTCACGATTCTCATTCCCTCTTCTCCTCGCTTCGTCTTGTCGAGCTGGTGAATTGAATCGAAGAGGAGAGAAGTGAGGCAGCTCCCTCTCATTCTCCACTTTTCCAGAAGGATCGTGAGTCAGAGTCTTTGCTTGATCGCGCCCTTCTTTTTGAGAAATACGGCCATTCGTTTGAGATATCGATGTATGCGTGGCGCCTTGGAGTTCGTAGCGTCCCGTTCAACGCTTCTGCGGCCTCATTTTGCGAAATCCAAATTTTGGTTCAGTATCCCTTTAATACCCTCCAGTAACCAATCATCCAAACACATGTTCGTACAACATCCATCCATACTGAAACCAGCAGGAGCGAGTTTTAATGCACGATAACCCACACCTCCGATGTTGCCAAGCGTTTGGTACGTTAACAAGTTTCGCCGTCTAATGCAGCAAAATGAAAGTTTACTTGAAGCAATCTGTAACGACGCATTAATTGCACTCAAATTACATTTAGCATTTCGGAAAAGAGAAGCTAGAAGGCAAAACAAGATTAGCATCTACTGAAGCAGTCACAGCAAAACGAATGTGCACCAGGCCGACAACTCCAGAAGTGGTCGACCTATTTCGCTTTAACAATAAGTATGAATAACTCGTCCTCTAAAACACGGATTATCAAACTGGGTTCCTAGGAACAGTCCCAGAATACTCCGGGGAATCCCTTGAGCTCCCAAACTTTTGAGACTGCCCCAGCTTAAGCACTATATTTAGCGGATCTAGGCCACCTATCGATCGACGCACATCTAGAAGTCGCACATTCCCTGGTACAATCACCCTTGTTTCCTAGCTTTGTAGGCTCCCCAACTGCTCTAGCGCATCGATTCCGAGGACGAAAGGGGTTGCTCGGCCGTGGGTCGGGGCAGGTCCTCGAAATATAGAAGTTTGAAAGCCCCCGCCCCCTAATGCTCCTCCACGTCGAGTTACGGGTCCCCTCATCCATCTCGGGGCCAAGGTGTCCACCAAATTACTCCTTTCAAACTCCCCGACCTTTCCGGGTTTCCCCGGAAAGGTCTAAGTTTTCCGGGTCGGTGGACGCCCTGCAGGGCTGATCTGATCGAAGGTAAGAACGCGTGGCGGGGCATGAGAGGGGGCCCTACCTCCTGCTGAGCACTGAGGGTGTCCAGCTGCTTGGCGTCCCTGAGGAAGAAGTGCAGGTCCAGCAGCTGGTCCAGGTAGACCTTCTTGCGCTGCCAGGAGAGATGCAGGGCGTCCCGGGCCTGCAGCAGCTGCGTCAGCCGCTCCTGGATCTGCGCACCCGGGTCGGGAGGCAAGCGGCTTAGCTGAGCTGTTTCCTCGCCAGGTTGTGTCTTCGAGCATCCAGTGATAGGATTGGTCCGAGTCGTTTTGCAGCAGCTCTTGGAGCAGCCAAAAGTTCATTTTGGAACAGCAAAAGAACTTTTAAAGCAAGAGAGCACACTAATTTTCCTTCCTTACGCAGCAAATATTACGTTAAGATTCACGTGTTCACCTGTCCAACCAGGCAGTGTCTACTTTGCCTTCTCAAGTATGTGCAACCTTTTCTTAGCACCGATCGCGCAGCAGGATCAATTCTCTCAAAGACAGAACTAGCCGTTTAGTTGCTGTGATGAATGGTTATTTTAGGAACAGAATCCCAGTGAAATAATGTCAGAATACAATAATTTTAGAACCTAAATTTGTTTCCTTTAAGTTAAAATGGTAAAAAAATCTGCGTGGTAGAAAGCACACAAACCGATGCAAACTAAAAGCAAAGATTTTTTTTCGTGGTTAATATAAGCACATGCTTTGCTATCAAACAGAAGCATTTAACTGAAATCAGTATGATAATGTCTCCTTTTGCTATATCTACATCAGAGGGCCAAGTGAGCAAAGGTGAAGCGCTTGTAAGCTCCTGTGTTACCCTTCAGTGGCCGCAAGCACTGGTAACTCACGAACGTACTACTACAGCTTACAGCGGAATTGGGAGCCCCTTGGGAGCATGCGCTTCCTAATGATTTTACCCTTTCGCATCTCTGCATCTAGTCAGTGCATCGAAATGCCACCATGATGTCCCAAGGGCAAATAAACTGCAAAGGCGTCTACAGTGCCTGCACGGCTGCAGCGTGACGCTTTGGAAACAGTCTTCCCTGCGTGAGTTCTCGCGCAAAGAACACATTCAGCAGAGCCATGCACTCCAAACCCATGCCCTCGCGTTCACTTAACGCAATTTGCGAGATGACATATACGGTGAAAAGTTGGTGGTGTGCCCGCAAAGTAAATGTGGCGACTCAATCTGAGTAGGGTGCTCCCGATTTCTGACGAGCGCGCGTACGAGCGACCTGTTTCTAGATTGTGCGTTGTTTCTAAAATACCCTTTTTAGAAAGTGGAACTACTTTGGTTTATGTTCATATGCAACAGTATCCATGTACCTTGTGTCGCGGACGTTCGTCGACACCGACGAGGGGCGGCGTGTATGATCCGACAGCGCACACGTACTGATTTGCTCTGCTGGCGAGACGAGCGTCGCTGTCGACGCGCGAGCTTGCGAATGTGTCATCGGGAAGGACGGGCAAAGCTTCTAGATTGTTTCGCCACATGCTATAATCCGGCATTGAAAAATGCAATCGTCGTGTCGTTTCTCTGGTGGGCTACACGCTGGATCGACGCGCTGGCGCTGGCTCTCCAAGTTCAGCCTAACAAAGATGACAGACCGGATGTACGCGCTCACTATTGCCAGACATCCCAGCAATTTCGCGTATCTCCTATTCCTGCACTCTCATGATGCACCTCGCGTGGCACTTATTCATTATTAGAATGAATATTTGTAACTTACCATAGAATAACGCGCATCCGCCCATTCCACATTAAGTGCTCATTACCAAATTTGTAAGGTCTGAGAAAATATGCTCAGTACATTTACTATATGTAAAATTATTCACCGGACAAGCGCCCATCCCCCATTTCTTTGTGATTATCTCCAAAGTTTGGTGGGCACTTGCCCGGTATTTTACGGTAATAGAATTTTTGACTATGGACACAAATATATATTCGAATACGAATCAAATATTAAAAATATTCGATTCGCATATCGAAATTTGGAATCTTTGTGAACCCCCTAAAGGTAATCGAACAAAGGTTATCGTTTTTCTTCTCCATAATTCTGCCATTCCAAGGCCCGAACGACGGTGAAATCCCAGCTCGGGGTACGTGCCTCTGCGGCGGCGTAGTGCCGCTCGTCCATCATCATCTTGCCAAACTTGAGGACGTCGCCGAAGGTCTCCTCCCGGGCCTCGATCTCCGCCATGACCTGGTCGTGCTCCGACTTGAGTGTCTGGGCCCCCGTGGCGCTCCGTACACGTCTCCTGGGCGCCCAGCTCCGAACAGAGGCCGCGAGACCAGGTCTCCAGGTCGCGGACCTGCAGTGAGCGTCGGATGCCAGAGCTCGCATCTGCCATGAACACATCCGATGGGGCCTACGGCATTACCGCCGAGAGGACCGGAGCCAGCGCCCCTCTTTCAAACGTTCTCACTAGTGGATCCGCGTAACACCGCCTAGATAGCGTCGGCGTCGGCACATCTCGCAGCGTCTCGCAACAAGCGGGATGCAAGCGGGCGGCAACGTCGAGACAGACATGTGCCTGCCACTTTGTGGCGACTCTTGTCGAGCTTCGGCGCGTCTGCCGTTTAGAGCGGGTCAGGGATCCACTAACAATGGCGTCGTGCGCAGACCTTGTCTTCTAGCATGTATTGCCTACGGTTCGTTGCAGGACTCAAACAGCGGCCCCGGCCACTAAACTCTCTGCTCGCCATGATTGCTGGCTTCCTCTGCTAAAGTGTTAAGAGGGCTTTGTGAGAGGAGCTTGTACCGCTATTCTTAACCCACAACAGATTAAATAGGAGCAAGACTCTCGAGATAAGCTAAGCTCGTCGAGGTGCGTCGCTTTAAGATATCGAGCCATGCACCCACGTCGCAATAAGCGTTCACCTCAAACTTTTGAGCGCATCTAGCCGGACGAAATGCTCCTCAAAGTCGGCCGCTTCTCCAAGCACGCCGACGCGACGTAATGAAGCTTGATGCATGCGTGCTGGCATGAAGCTGTGAAGCCTAGCCTACCGTTAGCCCCTTCCGCATTTTTGCTCTAGAACCTAATGAGCGCCTGTCCCCCGTTTTTTCATCATTATTGCCGACTTTTGGGTGGCCACCTGCTCGGGATATTACATTACATCGTTATGCTGCGTTTTAAAACTTTTCTCGTTGCCATCTTCTTCACTGTCCTTACTTTTGTCGCTATCCAACATTTCTCTTTACTTGTATTGTATTTGTATTTAACTCCGTAGTGTCGGGTGACACAAGAAAGCCGCAGGCCCATACTCCTATGTTTGTGATGCCTTGCCAATGGCTAATACATAATCAATTATTATAATTGTTGGTAACAGATAATAGATAGTCACTAATTATAACCAATAATTGTTTTGTTTTTTCCACACGTGATACTGGTAACAGATGTAAAAGAAAAAGAGGTGTATGGCAAGGTATAGTGCATTTCTAGAAGTTGGCTATAGTTTGGAAGTCCCGTCTTTATTGATGATTACATGGTGTATGTATCTGAGACACAAATAGCAGCATATTGATGCTTCCTAACACAGCAGCAAAGTTGCAGTCCTTTGTAAGAATGGCTAGACAAATACCTCCTGTTTAGGTGTTTGTTGATTTTGAATGCAGGATTACTAAAATGCTCGCGTGGCATTAAGACCCGATAATGATATTGGGAGGGAGGAGCAGAATACAATGCTGGGACTATGGGATGATTCCAACGCCCTGAGCTCGTTGAATGAAAATTCATGAAGCAGCCGAAACCCATTGCCCATTACTGTCATAAAGTGTCTATCTGTACGGCATAAATGCAACACCTCGGTTGGGACCAATGGGTTTATTGAATACCTTGAAATTTGCTCGTCTGCCCCAATTCTCTGTATTCCATGTCCTAACAAAAAGCTTACCAACGTTTGTTTGTTGATGTATCCCTACAAACAAAATCATAGCACCCAAGGCCACAGCTTTGTATAGCGTGGCACTCCGAATCAATACAACCAATAAATTTGTAAACAAGTTCCATTACATGAAATTGAACAAAGAAAACCAGGAATTCTTTAGGCTTTTGGAAACAATGGCTGTGGATCCCTACAGATTCAAAATGATTGAAAAGCCCCGATCGACATCACCCAATGCATTGCACTACAAAGATCCAGGCTGGGGCCCGGATCACTCATGGACAAAAAAACGAGCGCACCATGGAGAGGAACTTCTGGAACTGGAGAGACTCCTTGAGCTGCTCCTTGCGCCTGGCCACCTTGTCCTGGAGTGCGGACCACTGGTCCACCACCAGGCGCTGCTGCTCCGCAATGTGCTCCGCATTGCCCCCGGAGTAGGCCGCCTGCAGCCGCACTCACTGTCGTCCACCAGCACCTGCATTGGGGGACAAGGATGAACCCGGGGCCATGAAGCAGAAAGAGGGGTTTCAGAGTGCTAGTGAGGATGCATACAACAAATAAGCCCAATGAAAGGGGTGCAAGGAAGCTTTTCACAAAACTATCTTAAGCGGTCCATTTATCCCACTCAAACTACACAAGTGTAAGTGTCTGGAAAAAAAAATGCCTAAAAACTCCTGGTATTCCCAGGAATGACAATGGAAACAAATGGTCTGGTTAATGCCTCGCAAAGGGCGCAACATGGAATCTTAAAAGCGTCTTCGAGACTCAAAAGTAGATCCATCTAAGAGTAGCAGCGTCAACCGTCCGTTTTTCTCACTGTGCATAATACATTTTTCTTTTCCATCATTTTTTTTTTATAAAACCTACATTCACAAATTTTGAGTACAAAAATGAAAGGAAGATCCATTGGTGGATCCTTAGGAAATGAGTTAGCATGACCCTTGGGAAACTCTACACACGTCCCCCTTTGAGAAACACTAACGCTGACCCCATCACTTTTCTCTTTTGCTGCCTCCATTCTTTGCTGCCTTTTTCTGGCTTCGTTCATGGTCAGCGTTAGCATTTTGCAAGGGGGATATGTGTGGTGTTTCCCAAGGGTCATGCTAACACATTCCTGGTTTTACTGGAAGATCCACCAATGGATCTTCCAGTAATTTTGTAGCACAAACCGAGGAATACGCGCTCCGCACACTGGCAAGTTCAAACTCGCCCCAGCATCCGCGCGCGCGCTGGCTTCGCTGCCTCCTTCTCGCCTCCCTCGCTTTGTCGGCCTCCCTCTCGCCTTTGTCCTTCAGTACTTTCCTCCTCTCTCTGCAGTGCGCTTCCCTTTCCACTGCTTGGTCCACAGATGGACACCGTCAGCTTTTCCCTGTCATGCCGGTAATGATGCTAACGCATTAATAAACGCAGCACAACAACCGCGAAGCTTGCGAGCTCCGCAGGTATTGTTTCCCCGCAGTGCACAGGTGCTCAGTGAGAAGCGCACTCAAGAGCGCTAAGAGGTCACGGAGCCGTATTATAGAGAGAGTCTGGTCAATGGGAGGAGCCAGCGGTAGCCGGGGTGGAGCGGCGAAAGCAACAACGCCGCCAGTGCCGCATATTCCTTGTGATGAACTTGCAAAGTAAGAATGAGCTGGGAGAACATTAAAGGATTCGCGTAGCGCGGCACAGGTATTTTTGTTTCTGGATGAGGCTCAAAGTACATGAATGTATAATTGTAAGAGACTGGTAGAAAAGGGGGGTTTCAAGGTGCTGAGCACATTTACCGAGTCAGGAAAGGTGACATTGATGAGAAGAATTTCCTGAAATAACGTGAGGGCAAAACTGCGAGCTTGGGGTGTGCGTTCGGGGTCCACTCTGCGGTGGTTCCGGAAGCGGCCGCGAGTGCCATCGAAAGACAGATTGAGTGCATTCAAAATGTCGCCGTGATGACAACGTCACGTGCATTGCCCTTTCAGCTACGAAGAGTGGCAAATTTCAACTGTAGGGTGCTGAAATGAAATACTTGAATATATTCTTACCTAGAAATTGTGATTAGAGGGTACTTGTTAAGCTTATTGCCTCCACTAGGGAATATTTGTTACTAGTGGTTGGTCACAAGAGCTGTCAATCATGGTACCCAAAATCATTGAAACAATTTCGGTCAATGATATGCCCTTACTTATGCCCCATTGTTACCAATTAATGACCAAACTTCCTACATAAACAGCTCTGACCAGCTGCAATCAACACTTCAAAAGGTATCAATGTTGCAGTTCATCTCAAAATGCGTATCAACTAGCATATTATTCTACACTATTATTGGAAAATTTTAATATTTGCGCAACCCTACTAAAATCATCGCCATATTTCAAAACAGTTTCGAATGTACGAGTTAATTTGAACGGGTTAGTTTCGATTTAATTTGGTCCAACTGCATATCATGCATGCAAAGGGACTGGTTACGGTGCGCTGTAAAAACTTTTTAATTTTGCAAACAGTCTTCACGTAATTGTGAGAAATGCCGTTCTATTTATGTATGCGTGGATATTGTATCCAAATTCGTGAGATCTAAGTGAACCAAGCTATATTTTGAAAAATCAGCAGACCCATCCTTTGGGAATGATTATCTACGTTAATGCGAATAGCATCAAACGGTGCGGAGTTATGCGCGTTCGTCAGGTGGCCGGCACACTCTAGATACGCCAGCCCACTCTTAAGGCGATTCTAAATTTGTTGACACTTTCACAGCCCTGCGCACGATCTCCGCAGCCCAGCACGTGCGTTTGTGTCACTTAGGAAGGCGAGCAAAGCACGCGCCATACGCACAAACACTCAAAATGGTACCGACCAGACTTTCTGGCGTCTCAGCTAGTCTCAACCAACGGTACTCTAAACGGTTGTTTATATCTTTACCACAGGACGCGCCTTACAGCGCTGTCACAGCTACCGGTGCGCGCGTTCCATGCACGAGGGCTCATTCCGCTCTCGTGAGGGTGAGCACGGCCGCTACATCACCCTCTCCCGAGCGCGGGAGAGGGTGAGCTAGGAGCAGTGCTAAGCCTCACGAGAGCGGAATGAGCCCTCGTGCATGGAACGCGCGCGATGAGTAAGATATAAACAGGTGTTTATAGTGCCTTGAATGACTGCCTTCATAGCTCTGTGGTTAGCGCGTCTGCCTGCTGATCAAAGGGTCAACGGTTCGAATCCCGCCGACGCCGGTCTTTTTATTTATTTATCGACCCGCGGCGTAAGAGGTTAGATAGCCAGATAGATATATAGATAGATAGATAGATAGATACATAGACGAAAAGTGCGTGAAGTATCCAAAGAATGCTATTCGCATTAAAAATTGACCGCATCTTCACGTGGTGAATGATGTTGATTGAGGCGAAGCTTTGGTGGTGCTTGTCTGCGTAGATGCTGAGCCACATCATGCCGAGCCTTTCGTTCGTTTTCATCCATGTCAGAAAGAGAATGTGTGGTATGGAACGTGGTTATATACGCATTTGAGCATTTGACCACAGCGCCCTCTCCTGTATAGGCGTTGAGCGGCTACATGCAATGTTTCATCCATGACGTCAACAGCTCTCGAGTTACTACCACGTCTCAGAGCCCCCTACTCGTCCCGCAGTCGTGGCCGAGTGGTTAAGGCGATGGACTAGAAATCCATTGGGGTCTCCCCGCACAGGTTCGAATCCTGTCAACTGCGCAAACATATTTTTTTTCATAATTTTTGTTATCATTTTATTTGTTTTACACGAGCACGTGAGCTCACGAGCAGGAGCACGAGCACCGGAAGCCGGACATGGCTAGCCCCTAAGGAGCTTCGCCCCTAAAACAATTAAATGCCAATAATTAATTAATTTATCCATCAGATGTTACATTAGTAAATAATATTTCAAAGAGTAATTTGGTAGCTGAAATCCAGCTGGAAAAGTATAGTTACCTGTCTCGACGCATTTAATCTCATTATTTGTGTTTCAGAACAAAATTGCATTCTAAGGAAAGCAAACTCCAATTTCGTGCATGTGCATGGTGCAGCAGAGTAGAGTGAGAGAGTAACAGAACTGGAGAGGATAGAGGTTCCCTTTCTGTATTCATATATATCTTTCTCTGTGCGATCTGCCAACCACCCGAACACGTTGACACACTACGCGATGCTCCAGCAAGGCTCCGTCACCTCAGCCTGCGCAGCCTCGGGCGTCGTCGCAAGAAGGAAGAAGTAGGAGAGCCCGACGGGGCAATGCGCGCCAGAAAGGCCAGGATTAAACGCGCGCTGACTGCGTTCCTCATAAAACACTATTCTGCATACGACGGTTCGATTGATAGATCGCAATGCAGCTGCAAAGTGTTTTCGATAGATTCTCCACCTTTCGAACAATGAAACGACGCATGGCGATGCGTCGTGCTGTTACAGCGCACTGGACGGAGGCGCACTTCAAGCACTGCGATCCCGGCAGCCCCGTACGCGAGAAAGGGTGGCCCCCGCACCTGCAGCTGCGCCTCGAGTGCCACGAGGTCGTTCTCGAAGCCCTCCTGGCGCCGCACCATGCCCTGGGTGGCGTCCAGGTCCTTGCCGGTCTCCTCCGGGATGGCCGCATACTTCTCCTGGATGCGGCTCAGGGCGTCGCCCACGTCCCGGTTGAAGCGGTGGATCTCCCCCGCAGCCTGCAGCTTCTGGTCTCGGGAGGCCAGCGCCTCGCTCAGACCACGCCACAGCTCCCTGGAGGGAAGCGTCGCTCAGTCCTCAACCCATCCATCTCCCTCGTTTCGTGACGATAGCGTGCATTATAAAATCAAACTACGGCATGCAGCCAAAAAAATTTTAGAGCAATTTTTCGGCTCAAAAATAAACTATGTGCTGTCAAACGCTCAGTCTCCACCCAAATGAAGCACTAACAGTCTGAATTAGGTGCCACATTTTCAGAACTAGCTGTCATCCAAAAGTCATGGAGGAACCCCGACTACCATTAATGAGAAATGCAAGGGGCACCCGCTACAAACTTTGTGACATGGGAACTGATAACATGGATTGCGGACACGGCAAATTAGCGTCTAACAACACGATACACACGCGGGAATTTGCTACAAACTCCTGTGTCACGGGAAAGGATATTGCAGACTGCAGATGCAGCAGATTCGTGCTTCATGGTGCAATAAACATGCAAAACCCAGAAACTTGCGTGGCACAAGAATCAATATTGTGCGCGCAAATCACGGACAAAATATGCGGGAACTCGCTACAAACTCACATGTCAAGAGAACTGATATTGCACAAAATGTTCAATTGGACTAGTTGGTTCATGACTGACATCGGACATCGTGTTATGTCTGACGGGAATCGGGGGATGGGCAATGTTTCGGTATTTTTATGTTACGAATATTTAGCCAGAAAAACGGGATGGGTGATCTCTTGGGGGAGGGTGCTCTTACGGGATTTTAAGGTATGCATGCCTGGCTTATGCGACGTCCCACATTTTATGACGACTGAAAACATTCGAAAGTGGAATGGACAGGCATAACAAGATAGACAAACAATGTTTAAATTGGGAAATTGTCCTGTATGCCAGTTTTTTCCAACTTGAATGTTCTCAAGTTCTTTGCTCCTGTCTCATATCGTTATGATAAACTTCCACCACTGTGCTTTCCCCCATTGTGTTTCCTTGAAGAAAAGTGCACAAATTTTCCTTCTATATCAGACAAAGATAATTATCGAGCAAAGTACTATTGGCGGGTTACAGTAGTGAATTTTGTCGGCTAGTTTACTGCGATATTTAATTTGCCCCAAACTTGCATTTATAGCATAAGAGGTTATCCTACGTCAACTAAGAATTTTCCGGGGAATATTTTTGGCTGGACAGTTTTTGAATGGGCCAGCCTACTCCCATGCATTTCCTTTAACCCAGCTGAAGCTAGACACAAAAAAGGACTGTATATCAGAAAGTTTTGAACTTTCACATTGGAAGCTAAATCAATAAAAATGCAAAATTAAAAAGTTCTGCCTTTTCAGTTTTGCAGAACTTGAGAAACACTCCCAAAGTGCATTCAAAGTTCTCAAACTGAAGCTGAAGGGAGAAGCAACGAGTTGGACAAAGTGCTGCGCAGGAGAGCGAGGGAAAACGAGAGACGAGAGAACGATGGATTGAGCGAAAACGCAGAGGCATTTCACAACCCGAGGAGGAGAAGGGAAAGCACTGCTCCCTCCTCGGCACTGTGGCTGTCTAGGGTTGCCGGCTGCGTGCTTTTGGATCCTCTGAAACAGCGTGCAGCTCCCTTCCTCACGCAGCTGCTGAATTCGTTCCGTGTTTCCCGCCGGAACGTCATGTGATGCGGGATGCGTAGAATTGTGTTGTGTAAACCAAACTTTTAATACATTACTTCTATGGGGAGTTCGTCGGGACCGTGCAACTTCGTCGTAAAATGCGGGATGCCGCATAAACCGGGGACACATAATGGAGGTTTTACAGTATTCTGATTTTCGTTTCTGTACCCTTTTAAAGGACCACTCCAGCGCCACACGCTAAAAGTTGTTGTTTTCCTTAAGAAAAAATAAAAAATTATGCGTCGCGTTTTAGACAACACAAAAAAGACATTCACAAACTTGGTGCTGAATCACTTACAGATGCAGCATACAGACTGTATGCTGTATCTGTATTCTTTCTTTTGTTGCCACGAACTCAGCGGCAAAAACCCGCTCATTGTGTTGGCACCGTGAAACAAGTTATTATGGCTGCCTTTTCATGCTTCCCAAGTTGCACTAGATGAACCCACGTGGGTTCCTGGCAGGTTGCCCACTTTGTGCTGCCTGGGAAGCACGTTCCATGTAACGGAAAGTCACGCGTGCAATATGCACTCGCACAAAACTTTCTGTTACACGCAACTTTCCGTTTCATGCAAGGTGCAACTCAGTGCATGCCCGCGCTCGAAAACAGAGAGAGACAAGGGTGCTCACTCGAGACGGTCCAGGCGCCTCTCGATCTCGCCCGAACGGGCCACCTCGGCCGTGATGAGGCGCCGCCCGAGGTCGGCACACTGCTCCAGCCGCTTTTCCCCAGTGTCCACCACCAGCTTCCGGTCCTCAAACTTGGCTTGCAAGACCTGGCAACAATTGACAAAGCCACAAGCGACACTTGAAAACAAACAAAGTATAGTAGTCGACTCTCATTGATTCAAACTCTCTTAATTCAAACTTGTGGATAATTCAAACTAACATGCAGGCCTCATCCTATGCGTCTCTAAGGGAGGAAACTCCTGATAATTCAAACTTTGCTTTATTCAAACAAATTTTCGGCCCCCCTCAAGTTTGAATTAACGAGATTAGACTTACGACCATAGTTTTCAGAACATGATCTGCAGACAATGCAAGTTCCGAAGTCGACTACAAATCTGGTTCAGAGAAGACTATACGTAGAGGTGTTTTGTAAATCCTAGCTACTAGCTACTCTTTCGAAGTGAGTACTATTCATAGAGGGGACAAAATGCCAATGCCCGATCGACATGCAACGAACCCATACCGACTTTGAGGACGACTCAAACGACCATTTCTCATAGATATAGTACTTCTTACATTTGATCTCCCAAATACTGCAAAACCTTCGCGCTAGTGAAATGCTGCTCCAGGGTCACCTCATAGGTGGTGCCAGCATGCCAATGAGACAGCCTGTTTTACAGAGTGTCCAACTGCTCGACCTATGGGCCGCGTTTGCGATACGAGCTGCAAGGAGGTGGCAAATGCATGGATCGTTCGCAAACGTCTCCGCTTTCCTCCTCGCCCCCCGATGACGCAGCGCATGCGCACTCACGACCAAACTTTGCGAGAGGCATCCGCCGTTCACTTGCAAACGTTCCCCATGGTTTGAGACGAACCATCTCTCCAATCTTAAGGGCCTCAATTGAGCTAGGTGGTACATACTTCGTATTGGTCTCCTTTTAATTCATTCTCTCTACACAAGTTCAAGCTGACCCATACGAAACAAGTACGACCATAGCATTGAATCGGAAGACCTTTTCGAAACAGAGCGCAGCAATAAAGCCCACACACTCGTTTCGATACAGGACAATTGCAGAGTTGCGAAGCTCGAAGCAAGCAAGGACCAGCTTTGAGCTCTCTCACCAAGAGGTGTTCGTAGTCCTTGCCGTAGTCTTCGGAGAGAGCGGCTTGGGTCTGTTCGCTGATCCAGTCTTCGAGCCTCGTCGCTCTCCCGGAAGAACTCGTGGGTGTGCTTGGCCTCCATCAGCCGCTGCCTGCGGGCATTCGACAGCCTCTGCAGGTTCTTCATCTCCTGGTTCACCGTGTGCTGAAGGAAAGACATGCGTCTGAGCAGAGGGCCACCCATGTACAAGCTAGTGTACCCTCATCCCACCTCAGGGGGACAGGACCTGTCTTGCGAAAAGAATGCTAAGATAAAGGAGTGCTAAAGCAACCCGACTGAATAAAGACCCAGAAGAATCTTAATGAAGCTCATCTAAGCTAAGCAACACTGTCTCCCTTACTTACAAAGAGAACACAAGAGCGTGTTAAGCCCCTACTATATATCAGCCTGAGGTGATAGCTTTGATTCTTTTGGATTTACAGTGTAGAATATCAATGATGCGATCACGGTTAATTCGAATTTCGGAATGATGCAAATTTTTTACAGGTCCCAGCCAGAGTGTGTTGTGTAGAATGTGTTACATTTTGGGATAGTATGAATGCTTTCTCGGGCTGCGGTGGATGATACGAACGGTTGTTCCGTCTGCACAGACAGCGCAGACAGAACAATGCAGCACTCTGCCCCATGCCTCGCACCGTGCCCGGCAATCCTACGTCACTCCGGCAATCCTACGTCACTCAGTTGCTGGCATTTCATTGGTCTACAAAAATACTAAGAAACCGCCGCTTTCATTGTTTGTTTTTTGTTTTTTTCGCACAGCCGACAGCGGTGAGTCATTCTGTCATTCACCGCACTCAGTGCAGGTCGTTTTGAAAGTGTACTCCTATGGAAGAGAAAACAGCGTCTGCCTAACGCAAACAAACGAATCACTTTTGGTTGACGAGTCATGTCATGTAAGCGGAAAGCGCTTTCATTTAAAAGAAGCTTGAAATCGTCAAGATCGACGAAGAACCGAAGAGGAAGCGCATGGACCTAGCAAAGGAGCTAGGCTTAGCACCATCAACGCAGTGTGCCATTGTTGGAAAACACACTGTTATCATAAAAATCAGCAGAACCCATCCTTTGGGAATGATTATCTACGTTAATGCGAATAGCATCAAACGGTGCGGAGTTATGCGTTCGTCAGGTGGCCGGCACACTCTAGATACGCCAGCCCACTCTTGAGGCGATTCTAAATTTGTTGACACTTTCACAGCCCTGCGCACGATCTCCACCAGCCCAGCACGTGCGTTTGTGTCACTTAGGAAGGCGAGCAAAGCACGCGCCATACGCACAAACACTCAAAATGGTACCGACCAGACTTTCTGGCGTCTCAGCTAGTCTCAACCAACGGTACTCTAAACGGTTGTTTATATCTTTACCATAGGACGCGCTTTACAGCGCTGTCACAGCTACCGGTGCGCGCGCGTTCCATGCACGAGGGCTCATTCCGCTCTCGTGAGGCTGAGCACGGCCGCTGCATCACCCTCTCCCGAGCGCGGGAGAGGGTGAGCTAGGGGCAGTGCTAAGCCTCACGAGAGCGGAATGAGCCCTCGTGCATGGGACGCGCGCGATGGTAAAGATATAAACAAGTGTTTAGAGTGCGTTGAATGACTGCCTTCATAGCTCTGTGGTTAGCGCGTCTGCCTGCTGATCAAAGGGTCAACGGTTCGAATCCCAGCCGGCGCCGGTCTTTTTTATTTATTTATCGACCCGCGGCGTAAGAGGTTAGATAGCCAGATAGATAGATAGATAGATAGATACATAGACGAAAAGTGCGTGAAGTATCCAAAGAATGTTATTCGCATTAAAAATGCACAATGCTTTCGGTGTAAACGTCAAGCAAGTAAAGATTGCTCAACATGTGACGCTAGAGGAAATCCTGTTGACATGCTTTAGAGAAATTACCACCATCGACGGGCGAACCCCTGCATGCGCCGGTCCGACGTCCTACAGCGGCCCGTGGGCTCAGTAAACGTCAGTGAGGACACCAGTGTGCGATTTTGACTCTTTTCAAAAAAGTCAGCGGGGTGATATCGAGGGGAAAAAATGGCAGAAAAGAGGTAACAACCTTCTTCACCCTAAGTAAAAAAAAGAAAAATTTGGTCAGTGCATAGGTATGCTGCATAAATTTCCACACAACTGTGTGTGGGTGGCACAACAAATGAGAGGGGTTAATGCTTTGCCGAGTCGCGCTTAAGAGTCGCGTGAACTGCCCGTGCCGCACAGGACGCTAGCTTGGCTGCTCGGCAGCTGCCCAGAGCGATGAGCGAAGATGGTGGAATCTTGGCTGCTGGAGTGGCATCTATCGCCATTTCAATCAGACAGGAGCGCGTCACGTTAAAGCGAGCAAACGAGCAAGCCAGCAGATAAGAAATTGCTGCAGAAACCTCTAGTGTGAGTTTTTCCCGTTATGAACCAACTGGCCCAACTCACCATTTTGTTGCTCTAGTGTTGGTTGTCTATGAATGTGATGCATTTGCCATGACAACCTCAAGGGCGTCTAAGACGACATCGAGGACGACATCAAAGGCAGACATCTAAGGACGACCTCTACGGACAACCTCAAGCGATGACCTCTAGGACAACCTCTAGGACGACGTCAAGGTAGTCAGGTCCTTTTAAGAGGGTGCATACGTGAAGGAGTGCGAGAACGTGGGCTGAAATGTTCTACTGCGCGTATCTAACTGCGCGGTTCTCGGCAGCAGGCACGGCGTGCCGTCAGGGAGTGCGGCGATGCAAATCGGTCGGCGTACCAGTGTTATCTGTATGACGTCACTTCCGTGACCAAGTTTTCGTGACATGGACTCCCCAACTTTGCACCCCTTTCCAAGCACGGAGAAAGACGTAGTTCTATGTAAGAACAAATAAACAAGGATGCATGACAAGATTTGGTTGTTTTGGATCAGCCAAATCTTGTAAACAAGATTTGGCTGTTTTGAATCGTACGAAATTTGGATGATGCAAATATTTTCCGTGATCCAGGAAATTCATATCACCGAGATTCTGCTGTATTTTATTCATTTGGATATACTACCAGTCACGAAGAGAAAGCAGGAGGATAAGCTCATTGCTAGCCCCAATAAACTCGAACACAAAAGATTTCTGACAAAGAGCGAACCCGCTCGCACTAACAACATCCTTTGACAGGCAGTTCAATTTATTGACGGATTTCACGAAAGTTCCTAAAATATTCTGTGCTAAAGCAATATGAAGTAATTTGTGGTTGTTGTGTTTTGTTCTAGAAATAGCATTTAAGTTTGTACACATAATATATTTAGAGATATCAAACGAATACAATTCAAGCAAAACAGGGAAAAAATTTATTTTGTCCGAGTCAGCATCATTTTAGTACTACCACTAACGAAAGAAGGTTTGTACCGAAGACATCTATAGCCTTTGACAATACATGTCACAGCTTATACTTGATGTCCCTGATGCCTACTGCCAAAAAAGTCTAGGGGTGTAAAAAAAACTTAAGAAATAAAAAGCATCTAATTGTTTTAGTTCAATGAACATACTGACTGCAAAGAAAGTATTTCCAAGTCTCACCATCTGGTTTGCAATGATTTTAGAATCAGGATGGCTCTGGTCAATCATCGTCTGTCCCTGGTGCGTCATCTCCACAATGAGGCCGGAGTAGGTATCAATCTCCAGCTCCAGTGCCTGAAAAATGCCACAAGTCACCAAGTTGCTCAAACAAAGTCACAAAGAATGCCAAATGTACAACACAAAGAATGCCAAATGTACAACAAATGGAATCTGCAGGCAGAACAACTGGAAGTACGAGGATATCCCAAGGAAAGAGAACATTCTTTAGCAGCCTCGATACCTGGCAGTCAGGAAAGCTTCTAACAGCCACCACCATAAAGGGCAACTAGGCATGTGAAAATAGTGGATTTTAAATTCGAAGCAAATTAGAAGTAAATTTAAAGCAAAATCAAAGTGAACTCGAAGCGAATAGTTGTTTGGGCTGAGTATATTTTCTAATCAAATATCAGTTTTTCCAAGCCTTTCACCAGTGCACCATGCCTAAGCGAAAACCCAGCTGAACTCATGAGGTTGTTCCCAAGCTTCCACTTGTCCATTTCTGAGACCACAGTCTCTATCTATGAGACTGTAGCCTCAGAAAGTACAATATCTACTTTGGGATGATAAGCAATTGACGCACCTGACGTAAAATTAAACCTATAGAAATGCCCAGGTATATCTAATCGAGGGGATATCTGGGTGTTCGTGCGTGCACCCGAAGGATGGCCGGCAAAAAGAAGCGCACCTTCTGCTTGGTGAGAAGCTTGACTGCGGCGTCTTCGTCCCGGCCAAAGTCGGAGCTGGTCAGCACCGCCTTTTTCTCGTTCATCCAGGCCTCAATCTCGTTCACTTCAGAGTAGAACTGCAGAAGGAGCAACAGGCCCCACAATGAAAAGCTGGAATGACCAGCCCCTGCTAGTCCTGTTTCCTCAAATTCGAGTGGACCAAATTTAGTAACTAAAAATAACTTAGAAATTCTCGCTCGCTGATTGTGTTGACAAAGACCAGGGAGCACAAAATGTGTTCCGCGCGTTGCACAGGCGCGCGGGACACTAGCACAAACTGTGTGGTTCGTGGTAATTTTTTTATTGTGCGCCACACAGGTGCCATCTTATATGGCTCTTGCGCGATGCGTGAAGTCAATGAGGCAAGCGGTCGCACGGCACGGCGTCTCACTGCTCCGTGGCACGTTTTGCCGGGAGCTCGATACAGCCAGAGCAGCTGTGCTACGCAGCTCAGTGGCTATAATGTCCGACTGCCACCACATCAACCCAAGTTTCAGCCCCGGTGGGGCATGCACTTTTATATAAACCTTTATATAACCTTAAGGTCTGTGACGCTCTGAGCATGTCACGCGTTCATGACGCTCATTCCTGATGCCCGTTCATGATGCTCATTCAAGACACTCATTCAGGATGATTTTCTCATAGAAAACAGCTCATAAAACACATTCCGCATTAAAGTCACTCCTTTGCCATACCGCCCTGCCAAGAGGCAGTGATAGCACAAAATGTATAGCGTGTTGATTCATGGCAACCTTTCGCGCGTGAGCTTGCGTACGGATCTCTGTACAGAACAATCTGCTCATGCGTAGAGCTCTAGCGAGATGAATGCAAAGTTTGTGCCCCTCGAGAGTTACACATCCCAGCTTTGAGCCTGCTCTCTCACATCTCCTTCAAAGAGGTGCTTGTTCTCTTCCCCATCACTGAAGATCTGAGCTTGAAAAGGAGGCATTCACAACAATAAAGGGTGTAAAGAAAGATTAAAGATGCACCAAAGCAGCATATTGGACTTTGTCTTCTTTATACCTTTTCGTAACCCCCACTTCCCGAGTCTGAAAATCCCCAAATAATTGGCGTATACATCCTGCCTCGATGCAAAACACGCCATCTAAATTGCATCCTTGCACCAAGAAAGAAAAGGCAATGAATCTTTCCTTCAGGTGGTATGGAGGAGAAAAAAATCAGCAGAACCCATCTTTGGGAATGATTATCTACGTTAATGCGAATAGCATCAAACGGTGCGGAGTTATGCGCGTTCGTCAGGTGGCCGGCACACTCTGAGATACGCCAGCCCACTCTTAAGGCGATTCTAAATTTGTTGACACTTTCACAGCCCTGCGCACGATCTCTGCAGCCCAGCACGTGCGTTTGTGTCACTTAGGAAGGCGAGCAAAGCACGCGCCATACGCACAAACACTCAAAATGGTACCGACCAGACTTTCTGGCGTCTCAGCTAGTCTCAGCCAACGGTACTCTAAACGGTTGTTTATATCTTTACCATAGGACGCGCCTTACAGCGCTGTCACAGCTACCGGTGGCGCGCGTTCCATGCACGAGGGCTCATTCCGCTCTCGTGAGGGTGAGCACGGCCGCTACATCACCCTCTCCCGAGCGCGGGAGAGGGTGAGCTAGGGGCAGTGCTAAGCCTCACGAGAGCGGAATGAGCCCTCGTGCATGGCAGCGCTTGCGATATTAAAGATATAAGCAGGTGTTTAGAGTGCCTTGAATGACTGCCTTCATAGCTCTGTGGTTAGCGCGTCTGCCTGCTGATCAGGAAGGGTCAACGGTTTCAAATCCCGCCGGCGCCGGTCTATTGATTATTTATTTATCGACCCGCGGCGTTTCAAAGGTTAGATAGCCTTAGACTAGATATCATAGATAGATAGATAGATAGATACAGAGATCGAAAAGTGCGTGAAGTATCCAAAGAATGCTATTCGCATTAACAGAGGTACGGCATTACAGAAATGCCTTAATGCAACTCTGACTCCGTGGACTCGTTAGACTCGACAAAACAAGTAGATCGCGTCGAGCTCCGAAACGACGCAGTCCAAAGCAGCGTCCCCAAAGTGACCCCGATTTCGGATGCCCCACCGTCTGTGCCTTGAGCTGCAGCTCCAGCTTCTTGCGGCGCTTTGCACACTCCGACCCGAGCAGGTTCCAGCAGGCTAGCAGCTCGTGGCACTTGTCCTTGACCGAGGCCGAGGCAAAGTGGCGCTGATCCACGAGCGCTCGGCCGGCCGCCAGCGTCTTGTCCACCATCCCCTGGTGGCCCTGCACCTCACGCTCCAGTTTCTGCAAGCAGCGTGCCCTTAGGTCAGACCCGCTCCAGTTCACTCCGCGGCGCCGCCACGGTGCCTGCGACGCATCTTCCCCCGGCGCGTTTACCGTCTTATCCCGCCCACAAACTGCGCTGCAGAAACCCGCGCATCATGCCGTCAGACGTCGCGAGAAGTGCTGGCAAAAAAGGCGAGTAGACGCGAGGGTCGCCGTATCTTGTCTCGTATCTACTTCCGTTTCCGTCGACCATCTGGCTGCAGGGAAAAACGCAGCAAGACGGAGGTCTGCCATGTTCATCTCTGCCTCCGTGCCACCACCGAGATTGTGACGGACAACGTTGCGACACTTTTACGACGTCGTCGGTAGGAAATCGAGGGATGACTTTTGAGGATGCGGTAAACACGCCGGTCGGAGATGCGCTCGAGGCGCCGCGCTACTTCGTTTCTTGGAAACCGGCGCCTCCGAGACGAGAAGCCCCGACCTGGTGCTTCTTGAAAAGGTTCTGGGCGTCGATGAGGTTCTGGCCCAGGTCGAGGGACGAGGCGGCCGGCAGGTGCTCCGTGATCCACTGCTTCTCCGTGTCCACGTCGAAGTTGAACTGGTGCAGCTTCAGGGACTCCTCCAGCTGCCGACGCCTCTCCTCGGCCGGCTCTCGCAGGCGCCCAAACCTGCCAGAAAAGCACCGCTCGTTGCATTACGCTGGCTGCGGTGCTAAACATTCGTTACCTTACGTCGGGCTTTCGCTGCATGTGCATGTGTCATCAAAGGCAGACAGCTCGAGCCAGAGGCAGAACATCTACTCGATTCTTCACCCCTCAACTATTATAGAAAAGGCGCCCGATACGACGCTTACTTGGAGCGTAACCTAGCGCCGATGTGGCACTGTATCGGCGCCATTTCTAGCACCGAGTAATAGAACTTGGATAGCATTGTGACGCCTTCACAATCAGTCAGAGTCAAACTCAAATGTGTGAAGCAGCCTTCATTTGATTGACATTTGTAACGTCGATCACATTAAGAGTTCATTTACACATTTCAGTTCAACTCTGACCGAGTGCATTGTAATCTCTCCGCCTAGCACACTGGCGCCATCTATTGGGCAGCCTCCAAACACTTCCGACCTGAATTTATATTTTTTTCTTTTATGCTCGATCTTTTCATTGTGAACCTGAACCTGACACTGTTATAAGCAACTATTTCTCATGCAGTGCGGAAATTTTATCTCACAAATACTGCAAAAGCTTCAGTCTAGTCACATGCGGGTCAGAAATGGAGGCTATCTAATGGATGGTGCCAATGTTCCAGAGTGTTAAGCAGTCACGAAAGAGCCTTGGGTGATGCGGAAAAGAAAGTAAAGCCCACGAAAAGTGGGTTTCATGCCTGTGCGCAGTCCCGGAGTGCCTCACCTGTCGTTGAGGGTCCGTGTGGCCTTGAGGATGTTTGGTGCGTCGAAATGACCCTTGTCAGCCATGTCCTTCCCGTACAAGACAAGGTCTTGGACCTTTGTCTCCCACGTGATCAGTTCCGCCTCGAGAGCCTGACAAGCGAAACATTCTCGGCATTAGTTTCCCAACCGGTTCCTTTCCTAGGCGCACCACATTTGAGCGTCTGAGGGCTTTTAAACCTTTGCTTAAAAATTCGAGTGCCCCTCGCGCCAGATCACTATTATTGCGGCACCGTCGTCGTTTCTGCGCTGCCTCTTGAGCGTGGTTCTGAGAATTTTCACACCACCTTTGCTTCCGCTCTCGATTTCACTCCCGCGCCTCGTCCGTGTTCCGTCGACGACGAGCTTCCCAAGTGCGCTGCAACTGAAATTCGCGTTCTGTGGATCAGCTAGGGACTTTCCGAGGTCTAGCCACACAGCGTGTAAGTTGGTCTGCCCGGATGGTCGTGCGCCGGCACAACGGAGAGATTAACGGCCCCTAGAAGACGAGGCCCGCGCGTGACACCGTCATCGGTGGATCCCCGCTCCAACCAGCAAACACACTGAAGCTCGACAAGAGCTGCTGCGAAACGGCAGGCGCCTCCGTCTTGGCGTCGCCGCATGCCAAAGTTGCGCTCATTGCAATATGCTGCAAGACGCGAGTAAGTAAACAGTAAACAAGCAGTTCAGAACCCATTGCATAATCTTTTTTAATGCAATAGCATTTTTTTTTGGCAGGCAGCCCCCCTCCCTTTTCTAGGTGAAAAACAAAAAAACTACAGAAAAGCCCAAAGGGGGCATAGCAATAGTGCTAGCACTGCCGTCTGCCAGACAGAGCCGCCCAAAAAACTCTCCGAAACACGATTCGCGTTTGAGCTTTCCAGTTCGTAATTGACGGCACGAGTGACGCAATTACCTCGTCGCCGACAAGATGAGAACCGTGGGGCGTCCAAATGCCTCCAGCATGCACTCGTTGCCTTCTGCCACACTCTGACTGCGCATGCAGACTTGAGTGTCGCGAGATGTCGCCGTAGAAGGCAGAACGCTTGCGCCGAAGGCGCCCAACCGAAACCCCGCCGTCCTCATTCTGTCGGCTACTAGAGCGGTCGAGGGGTCCGAGAGCCCACCTGGTGCCTCTTGAGGAGGTCCTTGACGCTGCGGAGGTCGTGTCCAAGGTCCTTGGACGCGAGGGCAGCCTCCAGCTCGTCCAGCTTGACCCGAGCGTCCTCCAGCGCCCGGTTGTGCGCCCTCTGATTGGCCGCCTGCCGCAGGCTCGGCCCCGCTCGTTGGAGGCGCCGGCACAGCTCCGCCCACTGCGCCTCCAGCCGGGACAGATCGCGGGCAACGTCCTCCGACGCATAGTGCTGCCCCGCTATGAGGCTGCGGCCATTCTGGGTGACAACGCGGGTTCTCCTCAGTCCCCAGGAGGAAATATCCAGTTGGTATCTAGCTGGTCCTAGTTGGTTCTAGCTGGTCCTGGTTGGTTTCAGCTGGTCCCAGTTGGTTTCAGCTGGAACTTAGCTGGGACCAGCTGGGACCAACCAGCACTTAGCTGGGACCAGCTGGAACTTAGCTGGGACCAGCTGGGACCAACCAGCACTCAGCTGGGACCAGCTGGCACTTAGCTGGGACCAGCTGGGACCCACCAGCACTTAGCTGGGACCAGCTGGGACCAACCAGCACTTAGCTGGGACCAGCTGGGACCAGCAAGCACATAGCTGCCCAGCTGGTGCACAGCTGGGACCAGCTAGTATTTAGCTGGCACACATAGTTGGGTCCAGCTGGAACTTTGCTGGTTTAGATGTTTTTGCTGAGACGGGCCAACATAATATATATACAAGGAACTTGCTTTAGGGCATTCTCAATATTGCCATTGGCTTGCCCGACTTGGCGGCCGCTTTGATTGTGACCGTGTGTACAATTAGGTGCTTAATTAATAAAAATCTGGTAATTAACTATTTATTTAGTAAAAAAACAAATTTTTCTAATTGAAACGTGTTGGGCATATTCGAAAACTCTTAAATCAGTCAATTTTAAAAGATTGGGAGCACGTATGAAGCGTAGTGTTGCTAAAAAAATCCCTACTTTGGACGCAGGCGCAAGGCTGGCGGAGCGAAAGTGCGGATGAGAACCAAAAAGTCCAGCTGTGCGCGACACATTTTTAGGAGACAGGAAAACAGTACACGTGGCTGCCAAGCTTTCTAAATTTGAATGATGTAGTGGTTTTCGACGATTCCCAGCAAGTTTCTAATTGGAACCTAAATTTGTGTTTATTTTTACTAATTAAAAAGTTAGTTAACATATATTTAAAATTAGGTGCCCAACTGCACGCAGCCAGTTCCCTTTCCTTAATATTTCGGCCCGTATTAGTAAAAACACGGTATAGAGCTGGCAGCAGTTGAAGCAGTTAGCTGAGCCAAGCTTTTTGTGACAGACACCAACTGGCCTTTTTCTGGTACTTGCCCAGTTAAAAATAACCATCGAGTCCAATTAGGATATTCAACTAAAACCATTCCAATCGGTTACCCCAATAAAGACCAATAAAATTCAGTTGGCACTTGGCCACCGAATTGGTCACTCTAATTGGGTTTAATGTTTCCAACTGGTTACCATGATTGGGATCAATAAAATTTAATTAGCACTGTGCCACCTAATTGGTCACTCCAGTTGGGTTCAATGTTTTCAAATAGTGCTGGGTCGCCACTATTAAATAAATTGGTTCCACTTGATAAAAAAAATATAATTGTTTTTTTATCTTCAAATTACAATTTTTTTAATTCAATATTGCATTGCAACCATTTTTTTTCAATATCGCGAGTGTAAAAAAAACAAAAAAAAACAGAAAGGGACAAATAAATAAAAAAACAAATAAAAACGAAGGAAATAAAATCTTAAGTACAAAACGAGCGTGTTGGTAACAGTAATTAAACATGAGGAAGATACATATGTATGTATCTTTTTCACGTTTAAATAAAATTCGTGTTGCTAGAATTAGTGGGAATCGTCGGCGGCGTCGGTGTACACTGGGCAAAGATGGCGGCCGGAGCACATGGCACCGACGGCGTGCACGGCATTTCTGGCATGGTTATGGCAGAGATGCGATATGTTTTTTGTGTTTTACTGCTGTAGAATGCTGAATGGCGGGGTGATAATTACTTCATTCGGCCTGCCAGCTCGTTAGAGCGCGAATGATGGCTAACAAACGTTCATGGGAGCAAGGCACGAGCAAGGTAAGGATATTTCTTTGTTTTCTTTCGTGTTTGGTGCATCGCACTTCGGGGATTTCGGATTACTATAGATCTCCTGGGACGCTAGTACTTGATCTTCAGTAAACGATACGAGTTTGAATGTATAGCTTTACAGAAGAAAATTTTCCGGGCGGCAATCAGTTCGACAGTCCTGGTTACCCAGCATAGCGGGTATCTGCGAGAAAAGTTAAGCGTGCTATTTTTTGGGGAACTTTCAATGCGGGGAAAAAGGGGGTCATAACTTTCAAACGTTGGTGATGACTTTTTATTAGAATAGCAGCAGGTCCTGACAGTTTTGTATCTCATCCAAACTGCAGTGGGCTATCTGCAGCTGTGTTCCAAAATTTACTCGATCTCACTCGGAGCAAGTTCAAAAATCTAACCACGTCCAGCCTTGCCTCTGATTCATTCGAGTAAGTTTTGGAACACAGCCTGCAAAGCATGATTTCTTTGAGATTTGAAAGACACTTATATTTTGCCCAGACACCCGGTACGATTTTTTCACAAGACACCCGGCATAATGCGGTCAAGCCTATTATTTGACAGGGTGCTTGTGTCCAAGTTCTAACACAAAATTTTCAGTGTTCAAAAGTTGTAATTGCTTTCTGAGGAATCACTAATCTTCAGTTGAATCTCTTGTTAATAAAGCACTTGAGTGGTCATGACTTAATGGTAAATCTGGTATCAAATCACCAGAAATAGAATGATGACACTGGTCACTTTCCCCCCCAAAGTTTGGTTACCGAAGCATAGAAAGTAACTACTACAAATCTTTGCTGGGTATGCGGCTGGATCATGTAATTGCCAAACAGCTCAGTTCAAATTATGAATGAACTAATTAACCAAGGTATCCAATGGTAAATTTTTCATCGATGTATTTAATCTTCAATTATGTTAGTGACCATACGGGTTTTAAAGACAGGATGTGTAGTCGATTTTGGGTGAAGGAGCTCATTCTTTTTCAGATATCTGTGTGGCCTGGCTCATCTCCAGCGGCATGCTCAAGATATTTGTCAAGCCCTTGGCCAGGAACGTCGCAAAGCTCGTGAACGAGAGAGAGCTGAGGAGGCAGGAAACCCGTAGGTATATTCTGGTTGCATTATCTTTCACTCGGCTAAGTCCATCTTTCTATAAGCTTTTCTCTGTGCTAGCTTACGCACACATCAAGCATTTTTTTAGGTGCACCAGCTTTACAGAGACTGTTTTTCTCCTTGTAGCACGGAGTATGTCTCACAGGCTCATAGGAAATTTGGTAGCATTAAAGGAGCACTAAAGTGCTTTTTAGGATCCTTGTTCTATCGTCATAACTCAATCCACAGACTCTAAACAATACGAAATTATATTTATGCGCTGCCGATTTGCATATTAAAAAAGTCAGTCAGAACCACATCCTTGTGCACGGAATGCATTATCTGACGTTAATGCGAATAGCATCAGAATTCGGTGCGAAGTTATGCGCGTTCGTCAGGTGGCCGGCACACGCTCTAAGATACGCCAGCCCACTCTTGAGGCGATTCTAAATGTTGTTGACACTTTCACAGCCCTGCGCACTGATCTCTACATGCAGCCCATGCAAATGCGTTTGTGTCACTTAGGAAGGTCGAGCAAAGCACGCACTCTACGCATCAAACACTCAAAATGGTACCGACCAGACTTTCTGGCGTCTCAGCTAGTCTCAACCAACGGTACTCTAAACGGTTGGTTTATATCTTTACCATAGGACGCGCTTACAGCGACTGTCACAGCTACCGATGACGCGCGACGTTCACATGCACGAGGGCTCATTCCGCCCTCGTGAGGCTGAGCATGCAGAGGTCTCCCGAGCGCGGGAGAGGGTGAGCTAGAGGGAGAGGGTGAGCGCGGGAGAGGTGAGCTAGCCCTCGTGCATGGAACGCGCGGCACCGGTAGCTGTGACAGCGCTGTAAGCGCATCCTATGGTAAAGATATAAACAAATGTTTAGAGTCCGGTGAATGACTGCCTTCGTAGCTCTGTGGTTAGCGCGTCTACCTGCTGATCAAAGGGTCAACGGTTCGAATCCCAGCCGGCGCCGGTCTTTTTTATTTATTTATCGACCCGCGGCGTAAGAGGTTAGATAGCCAGATAGATAGATAGATAGATAGATAGATACATAGACGAAAAGTGCGTGAAGTATCCAAAGAATGCTATTCGCATTAAAAAGTGATCAAAGTTCCTTTGATCACTTGCTGTCGCGCACAACGACAGATGGCACTACCGAACCTTGCTGGATATGGTCGAACGACGGACGGCGCCTATCAGCCACTCGTGAGCGGGGGCAAGTGGCCGACCAGTTCAGCTCGTCCACGCAAGAACCCATCGCTCTCAAGTGGCTGACAAGCACCGTCCGTCCCTCGACCATATTCAGCAACGTTCGGCAGTGCCATCTGTCGTTCTGCACCAATGGTAAGTGTCAGGAACTTTGATCACTTTTTTAATATGCAAGTCAGCCGTGCATGAATGTAATTTCGGGTTGTTTAGGATGCTTAGAACTGGTAGATTTAGTTATGACCATAAAACAAATCTCAAAAAGCACTTTAGTGCCCATTTAAAACACCCCACATGGAAGCTTAGCCAATCTGGGCAAAAGCTTCCTCTCTTAATTTTGAGCAGACTGTTTCAGTCACCCAGGGATGTTTGCCTTTTTAATGCAAGACTTGCAGGTTTTTACCACTGCAACTAATTTCTTTGCAACAAAAAGTTTTTTTTAATATGTTTCTAAGCTTGATTTGAACATTCATAGTCCCATAAAGTCATTTAACGCATATTTAACTTTTGTTTTAGGGAAGCTGCAGCTGCAATCATGGAAGAAGACAACAATGCCTGAAAGCAAAATATAACCTCTGCTGAGTTAAATAAAAACTGTTGTGATTACCTCCCTTTAGATTCAGTTGCAATTTTTTCCAGTTCCGGATTCAAGACACTAGTAAAGGTCCCAATGTGAGCTACATTGGGATACTGTGGCCACAAGCCTTGAAATAAAGCGACTTTTGCATGCATTCTGTCGATATCATGCAGCCGTCAATGGCAGTGGCAGGTGAGCTGCCATTAATAGCTAAAACCAGCTGAACTGGCTTCTGGCCACATCTCCAGCTGTGACCAACTGCAGTTGGTCCCAGCTAAGACCAGCTGCAGTTGGTCCCAGCTAAGACCAGCTGCAGTTGGTCCCAGCTAGGACCAGCTGCAGTTGGTCCCAGCTGGGACCAGCATAGCTGGTTTCTGGCAAAATTACCAGCTGGGCCCAGCTGCATTTCCAACTGGGTTGGGAATTTCACCATAATCCAGCTCAGCTGGGAAGCAGCTGGGAATTCAGCTGGTCCCAACTACCATATTTACTCCTGGGTCGCTAGAATTATTGAGGCTCTCGGGTGTCACTGGTCTGCAAACTCTGCCGCTTTCTACCCTAGTAAGTTTCTATAGCACGGGTGTACCCTCCCTGGTGTAGAACAAAAGTTTTCTTTAAAACAAATAGACGTAAAGATTTAATTGTAACAGTTTGAAATCATACCGCTCGTGTGTATTGACAAAAGCCTTTCAATACTATAAATAGTTGCTGCGATAAATTAAATTGTCGGTTTTCCGTTCTCGCTGTCGGTGTGTGCTAACACGGATTGGTAGGCATTGCCTCTTTCTTGCAACAGCACCCGGTAGTAACGACTCGTACACGTTGATAACTTCAAACTCATTTCTGGCAGTGCCGAAAAAGGTGCCAACTATTTAAACCATCTCTCGAAACAACTAAAAAACTGTAAAGGTGTTCCGAATGCTACGAGACTTTGAGGCGAGCATGGACATCTCTCTATCTTTCTCGACAAACCCTCGCCCGATCTGATCGATTCCTCTTGGTGCCGACGGCATACCTCCGACAAATCACTTCGTCCCTCGGAAAATCTCTCCCACAGCGAGACAGAGGGGTTCCAGGTGAGGGTAATCTAAGAACAGTGTCGTTATGAACCTAAGAAAACCAACGAAGGAAACGTTTCCATTCTACAGCGGTACACCCAAGTACTGGACTTCCATACGGAAATTTTTTTTGACTGCGTTGCTGATTGGGCTGTAAAAGTCAGTTACTTCCCGAGTGTGTTGCAATTTTCAACAAGGATGGAACTAGCTAGTAGATACACTTTTTCAGAGTCTCCCCATGTGTGACCGCCCAGTTCTAAACCATCCTAAATATGGGGTTCGAGATGTTCCACATGAAAAAGAGCTTGCAAGACTCTACAAGAAGGACAAGGATGCACTCGAACCGAGTCAATGTCGTGCAGAGCGAGCTTCGTTGGCCTTCAGCTCGGCCTCAAATGCCTCGTGCTTCTGCAGCTTCCGCTCCAAGTTCGTCAAGTCGCGGTAAGAGTCGTCTGTCGCCATCTTCAACTTGTCCTGGATCCATGTTGACATCTGCAGACAGCAATAATGCAACTAAGTCAACAAGACGTGCATGCAAAGCACAAAACAGCTGCAGACAAAGAGCAGATGTCATAATGCAGTGTTGCGCAAAACTCGAAATTTCGAACAGTAGTTTCGAATAATGCACTTTTCAATATTCGCTTGAGATTGAACTGCATTATTTGCAGTTTTCGAAGTGTTAGCCCCATTGAGTGCGCTTTTTGCTAAGCACGGGTGCACTGCGGAGAAGCAACACTCGCGGAAGCGAGGTCAGCGGGTGTTCTTCTCTGCGGTACACTCGAGCTTGAGGAGAACGCCTCAAGAGGGCAATCCGCCGCGATTAACCCTTGGCAAAGTATGAATATGAAAATTGCGTGCTTGGTAGAAAAGCACATTTTAATGCGAATAGCATTCTTTGGATACTTCACACACTTTTCGTCTATGTATCTATCTATCTATCTATCTATCTATCTATCTATCTATCTATATATATCTATCTGGCTATCTAACCTCTTACGCCGCGGGTCGATAAATAAATAAAAAAGACCGGCGCCGGCTGGGATTCGAACCGTTGACCCTTTGATCAGCAGGCAGACGCGCTAACCACAGAGCTATGAAGGCAGTCATTCACCGCACTCTAAACATTTGTTTATATCTTTACCATAGGACGCGCTTTGCAGCGCTGTCACAGCTACCGGTGCGCGCGCGTTCCATGCACGAGGGCTAGCTCACCCTCTCCCGCGCTCACCCTCCCTCTAGCTCACCCTCTCCTGCGCTCGGGAGACCTCTAGCTCAGCCTCACGAGAGCGGAATGAGCCCTCGTGCATGGAACGCGCGCGCACCGGTAGCTGTGACAGCGCTGTAAGCGCGTCCTATGGTAAAGATATAAACAACCGTTTAGAGTACCGTTGGTTGAGACTAGCTGAGACGCCAGAAAGTCTGGTCGGTACCATTTTGAGTGTTTGTGCGTATGGCGCGTGCTTTGCTCGCCTTCCTAAGTGACACAAACGCACGTGCTGGAGCTGCGGAGATCGTGCGCAGGGCTGTGAAAGTGTCAACAAATTTAGAATCGCCTCAAGAGTGGGCTGGCGTATCTAGAGTGTGCCGGCCACCTGACGAACGCGCAAAACTCCGCACCGTTTGATGCTATTCGCATTAACGTAGATAATCATTCCCAAAGGATGGGTTCTGCTGATTTTAAAGCAGGATGGTGCACGTGCGCACCTGGGGCCCTAACCTACATGGCGGGACCAAGCGGGATCGGGACATCGCTGTCTGCTGGGAATGGCCAGCTACCAGGTACCACACTGTTGCGCCGCGTAGATTAGGGCATACAGTCGAACCCGGATACAGTAAACTTTGTGAATTCGACCTCGACGGGACCTTGAAATTTGGTCGAATTATCCGATGGATTGAATTAAACAAAGGACAGAAAAGACGGTTAAAATTAAACTTCCTTTTATTGTGCAAAGTACTCATGAATGGTCTGCTGTCGTCTGCGCTTAAAAGCGTGTCCAAAAGCATGCTCCGGAGAGCAACGTAACTAAATGTCACGATCCCACAAATAATTGCGCACAACAAAAAGAAAAAAAAGAGGAAGTTTGACTAGTTGACTTTGGCGCCGGGCAGCCAGATCGTCGACAACAAAGAAAAAATAACAAAAAAATCAGCAGAACCCATCCTTTGGGAATGATTATCTACGTTAATGCGAATAGCATCAAACGGTGCGGAGTTATGCGCGTTCGTCAGGTGGCCGGCACACTCTAGATACGCCAGCCCACTCTTGAGGCGATTCTAAATTTGTTGACACTTTCACAGCCCTGCGCACGATCTCCGCAGCCCAGCACGTGCGTTTGTGTCACTTAGGAAGGCGAGCAAAGCACGCGCCATACGCACAAACACTCAAAATGGTACCGACCAGACTTTCTGGCGTCTCAGCTAGTCTCAACCAACGGTACTCTAAACGGTTGTTTATATCTTTACCATAGGACGCGCTTTACAGCGCTGTCACAGCTACCGGTGCGCGCGCGTTCCATGCACGAGGCTCATTCCGCTCTCGTGAGGCTGAGCATGGCCGCTACATCACCCTCTCCCGAGCGCGGGAGAGGGTGAGCTAGCGGGGAGAGGGCTGAGCGCGGGAGAGGGTGAGCTAGCCCTCGTGCATGGAGCAGCGCGCGCACCGGTAGCTGTGACAGCGCTGTGAAGCGCGTCCTATGGTAAGATATAAACAAATGTTTAGAGTGCGATTGAATGACTGCCTTCATAGCTCTGTGGTTAGCGCGTCTGCCTGCTGATCAAAGGGTCAACGGTTCGAATCCCAGCCGGCGCCGGTCTTTTTTGTTATTTATCGACCCGCGGCGTAAGAGGTTAGATAGCCAGATAGATATATAGATAGATAGATAGATAGATAGATACATAGACGAAAAGTGCGTGAAGTATCCAAAGAATGCTATTCGCATTAAAAAAGGAGAAAGAGAAAGCGCTTTGAGAGTGCACGCTGAGAAACTTTACGAGCCGACTTTGGCGCTAAGCAGCCAGACTGTCGGCAACAAAAAAATAACAAAAAGAAAAAAAAAGAAAAAGGGAACTTGCACCTTAGGGCGAGCAAGATCGGACCTGCACACGACGCTACAGAAAAGCGCTTTGATAAGCGCACGCTATCTCGCGCCCGAACACGTGCTATGTTCTCCGCGCTACTCCACACGCAGATTGGTTGCACTGGCTCGTGTCATTCAGCTACGGTCCATCTCAACGGCGTGAGAGGAGCAGGCGTATATTTGCCCACGTTCGGCTTTGCAGCAAAGGGCCCGTGTTTCGCCGTACGTTGGTGGTTTTTCTGCCGTGGTGCCGTGCAATGTGAGCCCGCGCGTATTCGCTCGGAAACGAATTATCCGATGCGGAGTCTTCGAGATTCGAACTATAGAACTTTTCCTCCGATAGAAATGCATGAGAGCGTTCGCCGGGACTTTTACGCGATCGAATTAAACGAAAAGTCAAATTAACTGAGGACGAACTAACGAAAGTTTACTGCATATCAAATTCAATGGGGATCATAAAATATTTTGATATATGGATAATTTGATATACAAAAATATGTTAATTTAAGCGCCAGTTGAAATTTTCGCGCGTCGCTGCTAATATTGAAGGCCGCGACAAACCGGACCTTACCAAATACAGCCTCTAAGAGCCGCTAAAGTTGAGGCGCAATCAAACGCAAGGAGCTCGAGCTTGTGTCCGCCATTGCGCAGGGATTCCAGAGCTTCCAACAGAGGACACGCTTCCGAAAAGGGTCTACGATAGAATTTATACGCTTGAGGAAGTGCTACGGTCGTCCACAATGCCTCGAAGGGAAAGGAGAGGACTGAAAAGGGCATTGCTGAACAGAGGTGGCAGCCCGCTGAGGCTTGGCGTGTTCATTGTGCCAATGAGACGCCGGAAAAGGAACACAACAGCACCTGGCTAGGCACAAAGAAGCAAGGTGGGCTCGTTCCGCTGCAACCTCGGGCCGGGTCTAAAAACGAGGGTCGTCTCAATTTAATCGGCAAAATACACTCGCCGACGGATTTTGCAGGGACAGAAAAAAAGCATCTGAAAAATAGAGCAGTTCGAAAAATTGGCAGATTAAAAAACTTGCCTTTATTACGTCTAAGCAGGCTTATCAATAGTGCCTCGCTTCAGGTTACACCTCTGCTTGCATACGGCCACTTTTCCATCAACTTGAGAGTTGCTGCCTTCTTTTCTAGCGTTATGGTACTTCACGACGGCAGAAGAACAGATGGGGCCATGACATCCAAGCCAGTGTAGTCCGAAAACACGATTCACTGAGATGAGATGAGAGGTGCAAGTCCACGACTACAGAATGGCAAATGAGACAAAGCAAAATGGTAACAATGATAATGATAATGACGCACAGCTAGAGAAAAAAAAGCCGTAGCATAGCGCCACCTAGCATTAGGACTACTGCAGTACTCATGCAGCACTGCCAAACCTGGCCAATCCATGTGCAGACAACATAGAATCGAAAATGGCAGTCTCTCGGTGGTGTTTCCCGCTAATTGCTCGCAACAATTTTGTCAGAAAAATTTAACTTTCGGACTTCAAGTTGTCTCAAACATCGGTCGTGAATGTGCACTATTTCTATTGGGTAGGTTACAGTTCCTCTTTTATGCCCAAAATATCAAACAAGTCCAAATTATCGGCGTAAGAAAAATCAATCTGCGACTACCATCCCTTCAAAAGAAACGTCGAAACGCTCTCACATTTCCTCGTAGTCTGCAAAAAGCACCGTAAAAAGGCAGCATGGTTTTTGTTTTGCATAATTTTTACTCCCCAGGACCAGGGTCTCCCCTTAACTTCATAGAGTACACTGCTGTACCCTGTGGCAATCCCATCGAGACAAACAATAACACGGCAGTATCTACAGAGTATGCAAATACTCTGAAAAGACATGGGCAAGCGTGAGGATACAGTCAGCACCACAATATGTAACATACACAAACATTCTAGCAGTCAAGATGATACACACGCAACCAGAACAATTAAAGATGAAGGAAGTCTATTCACATAGCTAAAGTTGTTTCACCAAACTAGCAGTGGCTTGGTGATGGCCAAAAATTACGAGCGGAGAAGAGATTCCCGTCTCACCTCTTCCGATTCAGCCTTGAACTCGTGGTATGCTCGAGACTCCTCCAAGAGCTCCTTTCGCTTCTGTGCCTTGTCCTTCACCGCCTGCCGGTTGGCTACCACCTGGTCCCGACGCTTGTCAATCCTACAGGAAGTCGGGTATTCCCCCTCTGTTGCCACTCTCTTCAAAACATTCAGAGACACACACATAGTCTAGAACAGTATAACCCACATGTAACAAACTCGGTAATAATTAAATAATTTTTGCATTGCCTTCTTTGCTTTAGCTCACTTCTCTCCACCCACTTTCTTCCGCGGGAGATTTTTCACGTACCGGGGTCCCTTCTCGAAAAAAAAACCCTACCGAGAGAAACCTAGGTAATCAATACTTCGACACAGCAACCTGAGTTAAAGAGGGATTCTTGTAGTAGCGTATGATTTAAAAAAGAACAGGAATGTTGATGAACATGCGGCAGTCCTTACATTTCAGTTTAGAAAGCGCCACAACTGCAGCGACGTGGGACGGCAACGCCCGACGTTGCGCGACCACGGTGACTGGCAGGCAGAGACCAAATATAGTTTTCCAACGGCCGTTGTTTTCAGGAGCGAGTGCTTCAGCTCACAAAGTAACTCCCGCCGCGCAAAAACGCGGTTTCGTTTCACAGTATGACGGCATGGCTGGCCTGGTACCCGGTACGCTACCGTCGGAACATCCACACATGCCCGCGTCTATCGTTGAAAAAGTTTTAAAAAGTCGCGAGACCAGACCTTACAAGACGACGAGAGCGCGAAACGAGAGACGGCGGGAAAAACCATGCAATGGGAGGGGGACCGAATGGACCATTGATGCAGGGTACTTTGTGTCGGGCGGCCGCTTGCGCCACCTAGCTCACGCATGCTCAATTATGGTACTCAGTTTAGTTTCGATTTCGAAAAGCGACCAAAATTGGTCCATAATTGGCGCAGGCTTGGCGCAGATTACTCTTATTTTGGCAAAATGTAGCAGGATGTTGCAGGGTTAGTCCCTTGGTGCAGTTTGGCGCAATTAGCGCAGCAATCTGTCACTGGCATGGCCGAATGGTTGCCATGCTTGGCTTTTGCGCAGTGGCCCCAGGTTCGATTTCTGGAGCGGCCACTTCTTTTATTTATTCTTTCAACGTAGCATTCTCGTGATTTAGAGAACCTTGTCGTCTGATCGAGGCACAAATATTCTACGCGCCGAACATTCTACGCCGAATGTTCCAGAAACCCACGCTGGTGCATAAGGTGGCAAGCTGGAGTCAGTCTCGCCCTAGAGTTCGATCCTGCTGTTTTGCCGACATTGAGCGTCTGCAACGCTGAACTCTATTTGGTTTTGGGAACAAGTTTGCCCCATTAATTGTTTAGTTTCTCCAGTCATTCGCCGCCTCATCATTTGTCATTCGTGACTGCATCACAAACTTCAGATGTAAGAATAAATATAGTAAATATGCTTCTCATTACAGTCAACTTCATTATGATGTTGCTTTGATTGTGCTACTTGTACTACAGCAATCGAACTAGTGACAAAAATTACACCATCTTCCCGAGGGGAACCATGGGGTGATGTGGAGCATCGTGTTGGTTCCGAGGAAAGAGTCAGTTGCGTGCTGACGTCG
Organism: Ixodes ricinus; assembly: GCA_037355805.1. Lineage (NCBI taxonomy): Eukaryota > Metazoa > Arthropoda > Arachnida > Ixodida > Ixodidae > Ixodes > Ixodes ricinus. The sequence continues at coordinate 58,418 of JAZHYW010035639.1, forward strand.
AGAGATGGCGCCACCGACTGCCCTAGCGTAGAGTGCCTTCATACACACGCGCGCTTTTGCTTGAGTGGTGACATCTCAGCCATTTTTACGCCCAATCGTTTTTTTATGCATTTTGAAGTACGTGCAATCCGGTCTCAATCAGCTCGAGCGCGTAGCTTTGGCTAATGCAGAGACGCCATTTTAGCGCCAAGTCACGCACCGAGTGCGCGAGAGCGTCACGCGCTGAACATTCAGTGCAACAATGGATGTCTTCACCCGGAGACAGACGGACATGTAGGCACCCTATCCCTAGCGTTACCCCCTACCGCGAGCCTTCGTCGCGGCTCGCGGCAGAGAAACTTAGAACGCTCGCCGCTCGCCGTTTATTTTTTTTTCACACTTGTAGGAGAGGAGACTGAAGGAGGAGAGTTGCGCGTGTGCGCGCGGTGTGAGTACAAGCGAACGCACGCGCAGTGCACGCAGCTGGTAGAGAGAGAGAGCGGAGAGAGTAATGCGCAGCTGTTGGAGAGAGGGAAGGAGGAGAGTTGCGCGTGCGTAGTGCGAGCGCGGACTACGACGCCGCGGGACATAGACCCGAGCAAGAGATGCTCCGCATCTAATATTCCATTTGTATTGTATAGCAAACACTTTTACATGTCCAGGTATTAGAACTGTACGCTCAATAATTGCAGGATTTTTATTCCCTTGGACGTGCTTGTTCAGTACACCTAAACACTTCCTGCTTGTTTCCCTTTCGGACTAGCCTTCCAAAATCATTATTTATTTTGAGTCCAACAACTCCATCCATAGCACATCACTAAAATAACATGACAAAGCAGAGAAGACACCATTTTTAGACACCACAGCATACCTCAAAACTACCGAGTTATACACTTTCACCAAAGTAGCCAAAAGGTACCAAAGCAATACCCCCAAAACCAGTTAATACGTCACCAGATGCCATACTTGAGTGTACTGTTCACAGCACAAACTAGAGCAAGTTTCCCCTTATCATTTGACAATAACAGTACTGAATGTGCAGAAGCGTCATAAAAGCTGAGCAACAACACGTGCTCAGCAGCCACACGCCGAGCTAAAGCCGGCCCTACGGTTAAGAGGTAGCATGGCAGCCCTGAACCAGCGAGATAATGCAACTTACTTTGCTCTCACAGTGACCAGCAGCAATTAGCTTGTCAGCCATCTCGCTGAATGCCGCGACACGTTGGTCCTGCACGGCCAACGTGTTGATGAGGTTTTCGTGCCGCTTCGACAAGGCCTCCACGTCGTCCAACGTTGTCTGGATGACACCGGAAAAGTAACGAAACATGGGCATGAACAAACGTAATGGACAGGCAATGGCTACGCTGGAAGTTCTATGCCACACTCACTCCGAGGTCTTCGAAGTCGAGCAGAGCGTCGTGGCTGCTCGTGATGCTGTCGATCTGGTCGGCCTCGCGGTTGAACATCTGAAATAAGGGGTGGGAAAATCTTTGTCTTAAAGGAAAGCTGTCCTATGCTTTCAATGCTACAGAAGACTGGGTATACTATGAGGGGCGTTCATAAAGTTTGTATCATTGTCACGAAGGAATAGAGATTGATCAATCAAACTTTAGTAGGAGTTGAGACTTGCTCTACATGTTTGCCACCAAGAGTTATCCACTTTTTGCAAGTGATAGACCACATGCCGGAGGCCATTGTTTTAGAACTCCTCGTTTTGAGTGTTCAGAAATCACACCCTTCAGCAATCACTTGGTCGTCGTCCTTGAAATGCTTTCCTCTTGTTTGGCCACAGTGGAAGCGTCAACGCCATTTAACCATAGTTTCATAAACTTGGGCGTTGTGCCAGAACAATGCTCCCAGATTTTAATGAATATCGTTCGCATTGCTTCCCCTCAAATGGAAAAAAATGGATCACTGCATGTGCTTTGCACCGACAGGTGGTGCCATTTTGTTTCGACTCCCTAGCGGCATTCCGTGCTACTATCATACGCAATGTGTACGACTGTACGGAAACAAGAGGGACGAGCGCTCATGTTGATGCCTGTTTTTTTCCGCTTTTCTAAATTTTTTGTGCCGATAATACAAACTTTATGAATTTTCCTCGTATATTTCTGAGGAGCAAGATTCATGCCAGCATGCGGAAATTTGGAAATTATATAAAAAAACAAGTTGATTATACACCAGTATCTCCAGGGAAAAAAGAACATAATCTTAGATGATGAAATTCGGTTGGATCGTAGAAAATAGCACTATAAATTTAAAGAAAAGCAATCTTTATTCTTTGCAGGCCACTTGGTGCTAACACTATTATAATTCAATAGAATCCAATCAATTTATCCAACTGCAGCCTTCCCATATAAACGAGGTAATGCCAAGCATGCCTTTAAGTAGTGATCCGTAAATGCTCCCAAATAAAGACTGACTGAGGACTGCGAGGTATAAATGAGAGCAATAGAACAAGGAAGGGGCCAAACGGATGACACACTCTTTTTATAGCAGGTTCAGACACTGGAGAGGAAGCGAGCGATCTTGGCAAGCCTCGTGAGCAGGGACCTTTCCCGGTTTCCTTTGCTTGCCACAGACCGGCCAGAAAGGGAGCCTCGAGGAAGCACCTTACCTGCAAGTCCACGCCCTGTCGGAGGTAGTCGAGCTTCTCCTGCCAGCCCCGATGGATGGCGTTCTGTTCCTCCTGCAGCTGGGCGAGGGTGGCCCGAATCTCCTCGCCATCCTTGTTCTTCAGCAGCAGCTTCTGGCCAAGCTTCTGGATGTCGGAGAACCTGCAAGGGCAACGGCGGCTCAACCGGCGCGAAAGCGGGCGACGGTCGTGCCTGTGCAAATATCTCCCCTCAACTCCAAAATGTTAAGGTGAGCTCGTTGGATAAGCATTACGAATAGGGTTCGGTGCTTCCGGTTAATACCGACAAACCCCGAAAATGAACTAATCGGGTTTTTTTCGAAATCAGACAAAACCGAAAAACCCTGAATGAAATTTTCAAGGTTCAATAAGAAAAGCTCTAGCCTGGTGGGAAACTATCTTCAACTACAATTTTATTCTGTATCTACCTAGACCACAGATGCACTGAACTAACCACGAGGCTAGCTCTGTTAGAGAACCAGAACCCTCGTTCCCTTCTTTATATGATACATGGACCTTTTCCAAGTCCAAACATTTAGGCTGCACATATGTCCTTAGAGGTGCACACAGGTGGTGCATTTTTTCTATAAAATTTGCAAAGAACGAACTTACCCGAGGAAAAAGTAAAAAAAAGAAAAAGGCTTAACTCCTACAAAAACGCAGCGAAGTCTCCGGTTTTCAAACAATAGGGTGCCCTATTGATTGAAGACCGGTGGCTTCACTGGTCAGAAGCTGTTTCAAGGAAACTAGCCTTAACCTGGTTGCGTTGCACCTGTCCTTTCGGAGACCTATCTCAGAGCCATTGACCTAGTTGTGGAAGAAGCGCTGGAGGCGTTTCCAAAAAATTCAGCCTTAGTTCGAAGGTATGTAAATTATATATTTTGGTATGTTGCTTGGGCAAGGTAATGGGCAATCAGGTTAAGGGGTTTCCTTGAAACCGCTCCTGAGCTGTCCTTTTCAGAGCAAATGTCAATTGAAAGGTGCTTGGAGTTTTTCGGTATCAGGTTTCTAATTACAAATGGTCTCTGCCGGGAGTTTGGGTAGGCAGGCTCAAAACCTTTGCTTTCTAGGTTACGCTGTCATTCAAAAATTGTAAAGAAAGGTGTGGTCAAGTCTGTTTTAATAAATGCTCTGAAATTTTGATGTGTGCATCATGTAGTTCCCGGCTTGGAAAAACAGCTTGGCAGGTTGTCGTTGGCAAATTATAGTAGGGAGTGATGTGTTATCTGTTGTTTTCCAGTTATTTTCTGCCAAGAGGCAACCTGTAGAGTTCTTAGATAAAAGTAAGGTTGTCTGCCTGCTTTAGTTTCGTTTCCCAAAACCTGAAGGCGATTACAAGTAGGCTTGGTGTGACTGTAGTTTTTACCGTCGGTGCGTTGTGACCTTGGAGTTTTTTTATGACATCCCTGTGAAATGTGGTGCTAGCTATGTAGGTCAGACTGCTAGCTGTCTCACCAATAGGAAACACAAGCGTGCGGTAAAAAAATAGGAATGAATCTTTAAAGCTGGCTAGGCATGTTTCTAGTTGCTCCGATTGCTGTACGTTGTTTGGAACGAGACTAAAGTTCTAGAAAAAGAAGAATTGTTATGAACGTCTCGTAAGGGAGTCTTTACGTATAGCTAGCAAGGTTTCAAGTTTTAGTATAATGCCTGCACTCTTAAACAAACCTGCTAAAACAAATCTAGAATCTTTATTTTTATTTTTATTTTTTTGTGGTGGTGAGCTGATTTAGGTTGGGTACTTTTCCCTTTCCTTTTGTGTCCAATAAACTTGGCCACACTTTTTCTTTTTAATGTTTGGGGATTGTGTTTGGGGTTTTTTGTGTTGGTGTCCTTGGGTGGCTCTGTTCCTAAATGTGGTAGCTAAAAGTGTTCAATTTTTTTTTATATATATATATATATATACTTTTCTTGGTTGTGTTTCTATTTAAGGACAATTGTGCCTGATAAAACTTCAGCTGTGTTTGGAGCTTTGTGTTGTCCGGCCAGATTTTCCCTCCTACTCCTGGATTGTCACGTCTGTATTGGACCAGCTCGCCTGCACATTTGCTTTAGTTTAAATAATTCGGAGGGTGTTTATCAAAGTTTATATTCTGCCAAAAATTCTTAAATGTATCGGATTTCTTTTTTTTTTTTGCTAGTCTTAATTTTTTTAAATTCGGAACTTAACTTAGTTTTGATCCCAATATTTCAAAATTGCGCGCTAAATTTGTAGAACCTCTTCAGAATCAAATGATATTTTTACAGTTGGATTTATCCCTAGTGCCCTTGGCATTGGGAATGCTAACCGCCCAAGAAGAAAATTGCAAACAAGAGGTGCCTCAGTGAATGTTGCTACTTTAAAATCCATAAACACGCAGTCACAGTCGCTGGTATTTTCTTCAGATGCTATTCCACCACTCCACCCTCCGGTTGCGCGGACCCGGGAAGTGACACAGGGAGTAATATCAGCCGCCCCTCTCCCCACTCCAATCAAATCTATGGGTTCATAGCTTTCGTCGTTATAAGAACAAACCCCTCTTTCCACTAAAAACTTCCAGCCTTTCCACTCTGGTGAAGAAGGAAAGCGAAGCTGTATGATGGTGGGACGACCTCAAGGACGACTTCGTGGACAACCTCAAGGACGAAGCCTAGAGGACGACGTCTAGGACGACCTCGAGGACGACGCCTAGAGGACGCCGCCTAGGACGACCTCAGGGACAACGTCTCAGGACGACCTCAGGGACGTCTAGGACGACCTCAAGGATGACATCTCAGAATGACCTCCAAGGATGACTTCTAGGACGACCTCGAGGATGACGTTTAGGACGACCTCAAGGATGACTTCTAGGACGACCTCGAGGATGACGTCTAGGACGACCTCAAGGATGACTTCTAGGACGACCTTGAAGACATCCTCTTGGACGACTCAAAGATGACCTCAAGGACGACGTCTAGGACGACCTCAAGGGACAACTTTGGGGACGACCCCGAGGACGACTTCTAGGACAACGCCTAGAGAAATTCAGCCTTTCCACTCTGGTGAAAACACAGAGGGAAAGGCTGGAAAGGTTGCCGCGATCTATGAGTGAGGGTGGCAACCAGACAACCGGCAAGCAGGTTGTCTGGTTGCTGCTGTCGCTCATAGCTGGTGGTAGCTGTCCAGAGTTTTGTGTCGACATTTGTTTGTCCACGGACACGATACTAGGGAAACTAGCCCTTAACAGCTCCACTGTAACAAAAATAGCATAGCACAAATTGGAAACCCTAACAGTGACTTTTGTCGTGACTCCAAGAGTAGAATCACCCGTTGTCCTGACCGAACCTTGACGAGATAAGCGGTACATCTCCCTTGTCAATAATTCAAGATTTGAAAAAGAAAAAAAAAATTGGAGTGGCGTTGTTACAGAAGTGCTGCCACCATGCTCAGAACAAACTTATTTGCAGAATACCGTTGTTTTTCTTTCTTTGACATCGAATGTTACGGAACTCCATAGAAATCGGTCGATAAAACACATTCTGCGCTAATAAAGGCTGTTTCCGTCCCATTTCACCGTTCCAAAATATATGCTCGAAATATCATCCCACATAATAGACATACCCCTCAAAATCGGGCGTATTTTTCAGAAAGAAATTGCGTTCATTGTGCGAATACTAAACGCAGCACTTGATTGAATGCGTTTGGGTAACACGTGCGAGGGTGTTGCGCCTTTGAAGCGACGGAGGGGACTCACTCGTCCTCGTGGCGCGTGATCTCGTCGCCCAGGTAGTGGTGCTTCTTGAGGTTGCTCTCGGCCGTGGCGACGTCCCGGGCCGGCTCAAAGCTGTTCAGTGCCACCTTCACCTCACTCACCCAGGCCAGCTGCAAGGGTGCAAGCATGCTCAGTCCACTCCAATCCAGAGACAAGGCCTCTGCCCCAATCTCTTCCTTAGGATTAAATATCCCAATCCGTATTCATAAAAGATAAAAACATTCTCGGCATCAATGCATACAACCGAGAAAGAGAGAACAAAAAATGGGCCGAAATCGCCGCTGCAGCAACGCTGATTCTCGAAGAAATACGCTAGTATTTCGCACGACGGTTATATATATAACTAAGCATGGTGAATGCAGCCTCTCAGCCCTTTTCCGCGAGATGAATGTTCCTGAAACCCTGTTCTCCCTGGTGCAGGCAGATCAGTTCACTTAGTGTGTGCACAAAAAATGTGCGCGCAATGCGCATAAAACGACGGAGCCATTTTGTTGCACGTATTTATTCACCGCGAACGTGCACTTAACCTTGCGGCGGATAGATCGTGCACATGAGTGGCCTGTGCGACGTGAAGTATGCCACCTATGCCACCATATGAATGTTATGTATATACATGGCGACTCAAGATCAAATCTATAGTGGTGCCGTCGCAAGACATGGCTTCGTTAGTGTCCGTGTGCAGCGTCAGTCCGAACCGAGACCGCATGTGCTCTAGAAGCCACCAGTTGTGTCCGCCTCGAACTTTTCGTTCAAGTCCCCCATCACGACGAGCGGCATCATACGGTGTCCTACATCAGTTAGGCTGACACGCATGCGTTGGGTCGAATTGAGCAGAACCGCAGCACGTGTGCCTCCACAGGTCTGCAAAGTTCAAACCCGGCGGCACGAGCCTCCGAGGGCTTCCAAAGTGCACACCCGCACCCCGGCTGCCATCTGTCGGCGCTTGCATAATGTGTTTCCTAGCCAGTTTTCGCAGCCGGTACGGCTGTGGCGCCATCCCGTGGCAACATTTGCAAACTTTGGTTTGTCCAAATTAGTCCTAAGGTCAGCGCATGTACCAGGGCACTTAAAAATTTCGTTGTTGCCAAGTGGAGTCACTGTGACTTGCCAGGTGCTTCAAAATCAGTATAAGTATGATGGCCAATCAAACAGCAGTGATTTGCAAAGAGCCAATCACTGCCAATCATGGGAGATCCTTGGGTCCATTTTGTTTTGACCCAAGAATTCCTGGAAAGATAAAATTTTAAGCCCCAATGCTACCGGTGCTTCATCCTTCATTGCCCCTCTTTCGGAAATGGCAAGGATTGGTCTACATGGGCTCTGTGGTAGAATAAGAATGTGAGCTTCACTTGTTAAAGATTTTACAGCATCCAAAAAAAAAAAAAGACATTTACTTATAGTGGTGCTAGGTTGATCAAATGCAGAAGTTTGCATTCCTAAATTACAGCAGTTAAAAAAGTGTTGCAGGGTCCAAAAGAGGAGACAGCCTCACCAAACTTTTGGCACTGTTGGCGAGAATCTGAAGACCCATGGAATCCTCCAGCCTAGACCGACGCTCAGCTGCACGTTCCTGGTGAAAAATGTGCGAGACACGTCAATACGACACAGCCAAATCGTCATTGAGCAGCAGCAGGCGTTACGAGGAAGCCTGTACCGAGCATTCCTCACCTTGACTTGGTCCCAGATACTTTGGAGCTCTGCTTGCCTCTTCGCAACATTTGAGCGTTCAGCTGGGTAAGAGGCTTTCACTCTGGAAGAGGCAGCGGGAACCTAAGCGCCAGTCTCTGTCTGTACCCGTTGCGCCCTCAAGAAGCAAGCAAGTTTTGCGCATAGCTCAAGCACTGCTCAAAGTAGTTCTTATAAAACTGGGTTGGAATAAAAAAAAAAAACTTTTGTATTTGAAATGTGTATGCTTTGATAAAATAAGCAACTGATCTTGAAGTTTAACGAGCAGCCAGGAAAAAGAAAACTGCCCCTCAAAACCGTGCTGCTCGTTTCATTTGTTCTGACTACTCTCCATTTTCCAGTGTCACTGCATTAAAAAATCAAGCTGAGTTGCAAGACCTATCACGCCGCCGTAAACATGCCCGTCTGTCATTACTTCACAAGCTCTATCACCATGCATCACTTCATGACAATTTTATCCCCCGATTATCTTTTTACGTCACTATAATTCATTCGAATTTGTAACACGCTTCACATGCCACTCATCTAGTTACGCACAATCATTCATACCACGAACCATAACTGATTCGAACAACCTACCGGCTCACGTTGCAACTGAACTGGACATGTCTAACTACAAAGAACTCGTGCACAGTTATACTAATACTGAGCATTCTATTTTATTCCTTGTTTTTATATTGCCTTTGTATGCTTTTTGTGTTTTTCTGTGTACTACGACTTATTTGCTTGCCCCCCCCTCCCCTCCATGTAATACCCTCCTACAGAGGGGCTTTAGGGGCATTTTGAATAAATAAATAAATAAATTGCTTCTTTCCACTGGAGAAAAGGAACCCCCTTCCCTTCTGTTAAAGAGTAGCTCAGAGACGGGAGGAAAGATTGTAAAGGAGAAAGGAAAGAACACTGGGAAAGGATTTTCACCATCGCGGGAGAATTCTACATGTCGGCCCTTAATGCCCATATTTCAATTCACCACATACAGGAGGAAATAAGTGTTGCTTCACGAGGAGCAAAGCTTTCTTTATTACAATTCTTAAACAAGTGAAGTGTAGGTTCTCCTAGGTGCACAGACAGTCTCTAAATATTCACAAAACAAAGCAACTTCCTGAGATAAAACAGTACTTAAACGAATAGTGGCCAACTCTGCTGTTACTTTCTTCAGCAAAGCACCTCGGTACTATGTTCAGGCCTAAGTTATCTCTATGAGTGAGCATACTTCCCATTGTGGCGCTGCTCTTACTAACCTGTTGCCACGACCATTCTATTGAAGCTTCACAGACATCCACAAGGTGGTTTTCGGCTGTCATTCTACTCAGTATAAAATATGCTTTTTTGCATTATCCTACAAAATACTGGTGTTGGTAAAGTTCTACTTTAACCCACTTGATGCTTAAGCAAAGAGATGAGCTCCAGACTTTGGTTTTCGTACCCCTTAACGAGTGTTGCCTCGTCGCCAGAAAAAAATGATCAACATTCATAAAATGATAATTGCAATTACCAGAGCTCTAAAAATAGCAAAACATGGTGTTTATCCTAAGTAGCCTACGAGCATTCCATTTCAAGAATAATCTACCCATTTGATTTTCGTGTCTTAACCTCTTTAAATACATACAACACCTAAAACAACTTAATTAATGCGGCGATATAGGCAACCAATCAAACTAGGCTCCATTTCTGACCCTCAACGAATGTCGTATAATCCGCCACTTTTGGCACATTTAGTGGCTAACGGACGAATTAAAGAAGCAAGAACTGACGCCGATAACAACAGCTCCAACTTACGAATCAGCCAGGAGGTTAACTCTGTTGAACTTCTCCTCGAGGGGCGCCAATTCCCTTTCGAGATTCTGCGAGGAAAAGGAGCACACTTTAGCCACCAGAGGACAGTCCCAGCCGCGCCAGCATACCTCGTGCCTCCTCTGCAACGCCTGCACGGTCTTCATGTCCCGGCCCACTTCGTCCGTGTCAATCTTCTGCATCTTCTCCGACATCCAGTCTCGAGCATCGTCGCAAGTGCGGTGGAAGAGTTCCACGCTGCAGAGAAGTTACGTTCCCACATGCATATACCGCTCCGGTCCGTCGCAAAAATACCGGAGAAGCAGCTCTTCCAAAATACACGAGGTGCAACGGACTTCTTTCCAGTAGCGAGCGCCGTCTGCGGAGTTGTCTTCGAACTACGAATGAAGGGCAGCCCAACCTGCCTCCGCCCGTCAAAATACACTGGCATCGTGCTGTTGTATTGATCTTTGTTGCCTTTTGTGACCCATACTAGCATACACTTGAACAAAAAAGTAAGGGGTGTCGCGAATGCCGAACAGTAGTTTTCGAATCGGACGCCAAATCGAATCAAGAAAAAAAATCCGAATATCGAATCGAATATTGAATAGTGATTTTAATTGTAGGAATTTTTTCAAAGTGTGCTGAAGATGTAGTGTTATTATATGTGCAGAGTATGTGCCTGGTGCAGAATATGCATCTTGTGCGGAACAAACGCTAAAATGTAAGAAAGTTCTGGTGAAAAAAGAGAGGCAGTTACTGTTGGACGTTGGGCACTAAAGATCCAATTTTATGGCGAAAACATAATCTATCCACCCTAAACTTCACAAAACAAACCCCCAAAGTTACAGCCACGCGTGCCTTTTTTTGTTCGTTATTCGTTAAAAACACAACACTAAACTGGGATTTTTTTTTTTAATATTTGTATATCTCAAAAAAGAGGCATTTTGCGATATTTGGTCTGCATTTTAAGGGGCAAAAAAGGGCTCCCGGGATTTTATTTCACATAAATAAGCAGATAGGTGTTAAATCTGAGTAAGACAGGCTTAAATAATATAATCCGAAGTAAAGAAAACTAAACATGGTTAGGTGGCGCAAATCACCAACCAACTGCCGCTATGCATCCATATTTCCGTCTATCTATCCTGCTTTAGACAGCCCAGATTTAAAAGAGGGAGCAAGCGAAACTGAAACTACGGAGACGGCACCTGCACAGATTGTATTGTCGCGTAGGAAGAAGGCGACGCGAGCAAGCGTAAGAGCCTCGACGCCTGCCCCGATCGACGCTTTCGTCTTTTCGTCACAACTTCTCGCAGTTCGTAATTCAAACGCGGCTATCGGACGGTTGGAAACCCTCTCAAATCTAGGCACACTAATTTTCCGTTCCGTTTCGTTCCGAATCGAAATTTGAGGCTTGCGGTTCCAAAAGAGCAGCCGGTGCCAACTCGGCCGACTCGGCTGGTTTCATCGGCGTGGTTAACGTGGTTTTCTTTCTGTGATCGGTGCAGTCGCCGATTTCTGTGAGTGCGGCAAGTGTGTTTTACATCGGCGCTTCAATTAGTGGAAACAAGGGGCTTTACTCGTTAAAAGAATTAGGCGTGGCGTGGAATTTCGGCTTCCTAACAATTCCGCTCTGGAAGCGGCGCAAACGGGATGTTTCGGTTGTGATTTAAGGGTAGATTGTGTCACGATCGTGAGTAAATCTCCGTGCTATAAAGTTTGTGGCGTTCGTAACTTTTCTTTTTCTAACCTGTGCGTTAGATTTTTGGTGAATGGTAGGACCAAGAGGTGTTTCTCGCTTAGCTTTTTTGTCAGCTCCGCGCCGACTGCAGCGTCTTTGGCCGAATATATATATAGAATATTCGAGTGACCAAATACTAGGAATTCGATACGCGAATCGAATTATTCGGGGTCTTTCTATTCAATTTGAATTCGTATATTCGAGGTATTCGCACACCCCTACAAAAAAGCCAAAAAAGGATGAAATACGCGCGAAGATAGATGCTGAATATGTTGGTCGTCCGGAACTTTGCCCCGCAAGAATGGCAATAGCGGGAAGCAAGGCCAGGAGAGGGGGTGTACGCATGCGCGGAAGCTTACTGGAAAAAGGTCCATAAAGGGCAAGTTTGGGGATGGCAACCTGCTATTATCACAAATACTAGGCAACCACAAAAAGCGGAGTCTAAGTTTGAGGCAAATTTTGAGCAAAAATGTTTAGTCGGAAGTGGAATAGGCTATGCAAGAAACTTGGGCCCACTTAAAAAAAAAAAGTGAGTTTATTGTTCGCGTTGAATTTCTCGTCCACGGCGTAATCCCGCGTCGCCACGCCCAAAAGGCAGACCCTAAGGTCGGTCTGCATTTGAGGTGTGGCGACGCTGGTTTACGCCTATGATGAGAAATGTAGCCAGTGCAGTACAACCGCTAGCCTAGGGTCTTTAAAGTGCATCATGCAGTACTGATATATAACCGCACACCGGTACAGTGCTCATCCAGATCGGGCAGGGGTGGAAATTGAAGCCTTCTGCAGCGCAAGCTTTCACTCCCCGTACTCCGAGCTGGTGTACGCTAACACACTTAGTCACCGATTCCCCCTTGAGTAACTGGTGGACGAACTTGGGCCCTAAAGTGATATGGAGAGTAGCCATTAGATGACAATTCTTTTGTAGAGAAATCAGGGTGCATAGAAGTCCCAGGCATCGCTAAACTTTCATAGAGCCAAACCTACTGCTTTAGCAAGTTTATAACGCCCTCAATCTCACTTGAAAACATGGTTGCATCTTAACATTCTTCTTACCAACGAATAAAATTATATTCCAATAAGAATAGAATCATAATTTCTTCATTCTTAAATTACTACGTTAAAAGACAATTCTCCAACCACAAAACCGTAAAAAAAGTCATCGACGTTTCGAAGCCTACTTGGTTCTCCTTCTTCGGGGTGGCCATAGATCGTACGGGGCAGTTACAGCTTCAACCTCTTTGTCTTTGTAAATAAGAAAACATTGTATCCTGTTTTTGACTAGGCAGCGTTTTAGTCACTGTTCTTTTAATGTGACATAGACCTTTCGCGTATGCAGACGGTAAGGCACCTAGGGATCTGTTCATGTTTCCTGGCGTCTGCTGGATGTGCCAAGATTCCAAGAGAAGCCTTTTTCAGAAATTTGGCTCTGTGTCAATTGTGGAGCCAAATTTTTCGCCACCTTTTGCAGGTGCACACTTACGTCCTTTGGCAAGATGGGCCGGTTGCTACATATCTTGACACATGCTGCAATCTCATTGTGACATGGACTATCTAAAGGAGCGTCCGACGCTTTGTGCGGCTACGACGGCACAAACACGGTGATGCGGCCGCGCTGCAAGCACGTGTGCCACTCGCGCTACACTTCTCTCTCTAAGACGAACCAGAAACGAACGCCAAGCATTGGCCCATTATGACCATCATTTGCCAACACTTCTAAAAGGTCAATGTTGCGACGCAAGATGAACATCAAAAGGCACATTATTTGAAACTACGGTGCCGTCAGGAAAATATGAATATTTGCACAACACACTCGGTATATGTATCTACTAGGGCTGGGCAATTGATCAATTAACCAATTTCAATTAGTCAATTACCGTAGAATACTGTGCATCTGCTCATTCCACACTAAGTGCCCATTCCCAAATTTGTAAGATCTGAGAAAATATGCACAGTACATTTATAGTAAAATTGATGACCAGACAGAGTGCCCATCCCCCATTTTTTTGCAATTATCTCCAAAGTTTGTGTGGGCGCTTGCCCGGTATATTACGGTAATGCGTTAATCACGATACATTTTTTTAACCGTTTAAGTGAATGTGTTCAGACCAAGACATATTGCGCGTGAAGTGGTCCAAAGTACTTGCATTCAAATACTCCTTGCAGGAAGGAACCATCATTAAATGAATAAGTGAACAAGAAAGGGGATGAACTCTTAGAAAAAGACGGGGAGGACGGTTCTCGAGAAATTCATACTCATTTGCCGGATGTTACACCGTGTGCAGAAGCTCGCATTGTTGTGGATTTATCCACTTTAGGAGGCAGCACCGTTGTATTCCACGGTCCCTAAAAGTTCCATTTAAGAATTCAATCAAAAATTAACTTGGGAGGTTTTACGTGCCAAACCAATACATGGCTTGCACGTGACGTCATTCAAAGAGCGCTCTGATGACCACCAGAGAAGAGGGGAAGAAGCTCTTCTCCTATCAGAATCCTCCTTTGTGCCTCCCGGATTTGCACAGATATCGCTATTCCTCTCCCAGAAGATCATAGAAGATTAACCCGTCACTCAAAATTCTTACAAAAGCAGCTTCCTTTCCTCTTTTACATGGTGGTCAAAAGTATGCGATGTGATGTCGGTGCAAGCCGTGTATAGAGGGCATCTGGAACATCCCAGTGTAGGACTGAGGATTCATTTTGACCGCCCGGGTTCCCTTCACGTGGAGCCGAAATCTCTCCGCAACATCCCTCTTATGAGATTCCACTCTAAATACCATGAGCTTAGAAACGATCTAAAGTTAAATAGCATTAGGCAAGCACAAACCTGGTAGCCCTTCCAAGCTCCTCTCCTTCTGCTGCTTGAGTTGATTAAGCCTATCCCATCTGGAAATGCACAGTGAAAGAGAGAGACACATGTAAGTAAAATGCCGTTTCACTGCACGCTCAATGTAATGTAATTGAGTAAAGAGCAGAGTCCGACTGCAAGCGCCAAACTCACCGTCCATGGATCTGTCTGCTTCGTGTACGGATTGCATCCAGCTGGCTGTGCTTGTTCTCCACAAACTCTCCCACCTTACGATCAATCTCGTCCAGCCTAACCTTGCTTGCAGAAAGATCTGTCACAAAGTTCTGCAAAGGGAAAGTTCCACACAGCTCTAAAGGAAAGACACTACTAACCTGGAAAAGTACAAATTACTAGAAAAAAGAAGTCCTATTTTTTGCCCACAATGTGCAGAAGTAGTAAAAGTGATAGCTGTTGGAAGGTCGTGCAATGCAGGCAAAATGGTGCCGTCTTGTACTTGAGGACGGAAGTGCGATGTAGTTAGTCCTCATTGTTGTCGTGGTTGGCATCATGGATGCCACTCGCAACCGCCACAAGTACTCGGTGACTCGTAAAGTAAGTGGGTAAGCGCAGTGGAGGTTACTAAAACCATACAACATCACGCGTAGCAACTGGATGCTGCCAAAGTGGGATTTTGTATAACGCAAGTAATCTTTAAAAACAAGTGTTTGATGCAGACAAAGGAAGGCCCCCCTTCGCTGCACAGTTACTACCGGGACTCCGGGGCTCCCTCTTTCCCTCTTCGCACAGCGCGGCCAACGGGAACACCCGACTTCCCTGACCTCGCGCAGAGAGGAGAGAAAGGCTTTCCATATAGGCGATGGCCGCTGACGGCCTCGAAATCTCTGCAACATGTTGCCCGTAAAGCTAACGCTTTAAAATATTGTTTTCTTGTTTTACAAGTGACAGACTAGATCCTTCGTAGCCCTCAGAAAATTCACATTTAATTAGCTACAGTCCTTCCAAGTCGCATGTTCAGGTTGTTTACAATCATATTTCCAAATTCCGTTTCCTCGGAATATTTATTTAAATAATTTTTGCTTGAGGATCTAGTAGAATCAGAGTACTTTTTTTAGGTTTGCACAAGTCATATAATGCCACAAGAGTATGACTTGTCAATAATTCTCACTGCAAGATTTTCTAAGTGGCAACAACTATAATCAAAAAATAGTCAGAGTGCAGGCAGAGCTGGTGCAAGTTGAACATGATTGTAAACCTGAGATGTTGCCTCCTCTTTTTCTACCTTCTGTTGTGTTCTCTTTTATGCCCCAGTCTCAGGTTTACAATCATGTTCAACTATAATCAATCGTTTGTAATTATTGGCAAAAGAATTTCAACATGTAGCAACTCTTTTTTGAGAATGATGTTACATTTATGAAAAAGGGTTTTGCTGCACTCGTAGGTAGTTTGTAGAATCAAAAACCCACTTGCGAATGTGAGACGTCCAAGTGACAGAGGACAAAAACAGAGTTTCTTAACAACCTAAAACGATGTACCCCCAAGGACAATATAAGCTGAAACACCCGGTCCGACCCTTTTCTGCATCTGCAATCCCCTCGATAGCTCTCGATCTGGCAATCAGTCATAAGCATGGGACTTCAACTTCCACTGCGGATCCCAGCTCTCTCAAAAAGCTACACCAAAGAAGCTCCAAGGACTGTTTCAGCTCATGTTGTCCACAATAATACCTTAGTTGCAACTTCAGTAAAGACAAAAAGGCAGGAGGTTTCTCCTTCAGCAGCCTCTTTTAAGAGGTTTGATTTTTGTTATTTGTACAAAAAGTAAAAAATCACAATTTTTTCTTATGAAAGTATTGTGAAAAAGTGTGGCAGAGGTGTCTGCCATGAAGCTGCAATTTTCTTTAAAAGTAAAATGGTGATAATAAGCTTAATATCCATGCTTAACACATGAGACTAGAAGGTAAAATTTTATTTAAATTAAAATAAAAATGACTGAATAAATTAAAAAATTGTGTAAAGAAAAAGCTTTTTTTCCATTTTTTTTAGCAAAATAAACACACTTTAACAGAATTCTGATCATGTCACCAATATTTTAACCAAAAATAGAGAACATTTAAATCCAAATCGCCCTCTCAATTTGATCATTTGTGCAATTAATCTAGAAATGCAGATTCTTCAGAGTAAAAAGGAAGCATAAAAATGCAATTCCGGCTCTTACTTTTCTACATATTGCTAATCTTTCATAAAAGATTTTATACAAAGTTGGGCAGTGCAAACTTTTTAGTTCATAAACAAAATAAAAGAGCCTTTTCTTGGCTGAACTGGTTCTTGAGGAACATTTTCTGCACTACCGACAGTCACTTATTGTGGGAAAGCTTTTACAAACAATACAAGCAAGTTATGGTTAAAGGCCAACCCACAAAAAGTTTTTCTGCATGGCAAAAAATTCCCCTCACCACCCTTCCTGCTTCCTCCTCTCCCCCTGCTATCTTGTTTCGGGGGGAGGCGGGTACTCCTTTTGTTGCTGCATCTTGGGGCTGGATAAGCCGGGCTAAGCTCCCGACTTATCCAGGCCTGAGATGCAGCAACAAAAGGTGTCCACCCCTTCGTCCAGATACCAGTGGAAGAGAAGGAAATGGGAAGGATGGCGAGGGGATTTTCCCCACCCTCCGGTAAATTATTTTGTAGGTCGGTCTTTAAGCACCGTGTTTAAGAAAAAAAAGAAACAGCTTTCAAGTTAGTAAACTTGACACAATTACACTTACCTCAAACTTCTTTTTGCGCACTTCAACGTTCTCGGCTGGGTCTTCGACGGTGAGAAGTTTCTCCTGCACATACCCGAATGTTACAGAATAAAGTCACAAACGCTCGGTTGAGAATGACTCGCAAACATGAAAACCTTAAAATGCTGCCATTTGTTGTTCAGTCGAATCACTGCAGGCAACCGTCACCCGAGAGAAAACGAGAGGATACCTTGTCGACCATCCACGCTTCGAAGTCGCTGCACTCCCTGAAGAACCCGAAAAGGCAAATGGCGTCCTCCAGATAACTTCTTCGCTCCTGAACATTCGGCGGAAAAGATCGCAATTAAAGAATGTCTTCGCATTTCCTCACGCCCATGCAAACAGTCAAATTTGCGGCAGAGTCGCCAGCAGGTAAGCGTGCAGACCTTTGACATCTGCAGCAAGTTCTGGTAGGAAGCGTCGATGGAGGCCTGCCGCTGCTGCACACTCTCTTCCGTCCTTCGGGGTGGTGCTCGCCGTCATCGTCACTTTCTCTGCAAATAAGAGAAAAGTTTGCGACGGTTCAAGAGAGGCCGGACCAAGTAGACTACGGGATGTCCAACCGGCGTCTCATGAGAAGAAGCTTGGCAGTCTCCTCACTCGAGGTTAGGAGATTTGCACTCCATTGCGGCTTCCCAAACACACTAAAAACTGGCAGAGTGTGACAGCGAGAGGTACGTGGTATGGGGCGAGTAGTTGGGCGAATCGGTGCATGATGAGAATAAATGAAACAACGCTAAAAAAGACAGGGACAAGTGGAAGACAGACAAATGTGGCGCTGACTCTCGACTGTCCTTTTTCTTTGAATGCAGCGCATGTTACATCGCTGACACCTAACCATTGTCAGTTAGGTGCCAGCTACGAAAGTCGATAGGCTGACTGCCAGCCAAACACGGACACGCTGATCGTCTCTTCACTGATCGGACACCAGTGCCAGCCGAACCTGTTCCTTGAGTGCCTCCACGTTACACCTGGCGTGTTCAGATGTACAGCGGCGTTCTGCTCTGTAAAACGAGCGCACTCTGGGCTTCCCCGGAGAAAGAGTGCCAGGGAGAGCGACAGAAAAGCAGAGAAAACAAAGCACACTCCTTTGCCGCAACAGGTTGAGGTAGTTCCGAATGTCTGGTTCTCGTTTACCACAAACTGGAGCCAGGGCTTTGCTCGGCACTGCCGCGTTCCAACTGTCCTGTTTTCTGCACGCTCCGTCTACTGCGTCTCGCGCTTCAACAGGCTCCGAGAAAGTCGCATTCAGTGTACAACAGCAGAAAATGGCAGTCAAAAGTAAGATAACCACACAGCGCTCACACGCTTACCTCGCATGACACAGGGCCACTTCGCACGTCCAGTCTCCACGTGTGTACACAGTTTCTCCACACTAACACATTGCACTCTGTGTTACCACAGCCTTTGCCACGCTAATACAACAAAAAGGCAACTTTTCTTTTTTTTTAGCATTGTGTTTGTGCATGTTTTTCATTTGTCCTTGTTTTTTTAATTCTTTATTTCCTTTTGGAGGCTCTGCTATACTCTGAGGTTCAGCGCAGCGAACAGAGCGTAGCGCAGAATGTGTGCCTTTGATTGACTGGAGGGCAGAAACTAGAAATCTGCGACCAATCAGTATTTGTGTGCGCTGAGCTACGCCGCGTTTGCTATGCTCGATGTCGGAGTATAACAGAGCCTGAAGTGGTCAATGTAGCGATGCAACTTTGTAGTGCAACTTTGCCTTTGGACACTTTCAGAAAGCATTTCCCCACCTCCCCGATTTCCTGTCTGCCGAAAGAGCCATAAAACCTCGGCATTACTATAACCGGGGTTTCTGAAATTTACCTAATTGTCAACCCTGGATATTTGTGCGGAAGCATAATAGTGTCAAACTATAATTGCAATGGTCAGCGATTGTCCCCGTCTCTGCTGACCTGCGCTTTCATCTCGAGTCCTCAAATATGCCTGTACCGTCGAGACCGGTTATAACGAAGTCGGTTATAACGAAATAGCGGCTACAGCGAAGCGATCACGATTTCCCATTCCCTTTTGCACTTCGTTATAACCGAAGTCGGTTATAACGAAATAGCGGATATAGCGAAGTGATTTCCAGTTCCCGTTGACTTCGTTATATCCGGTCTCGACAGTACTGCCCCCTGTTCTGCCGAGAGTGCACAATGTTTTGGGAAAGGAAAGCTCACGAGGTGAAAGTGGCTTCTCCTTCTTCTTTGGCTTCATGACGACTTTCTTGACGCGCTGCCGTTCGGTGATGACCACCGGCTTCTTGACCGTCTTCTTGACCAGCTTGGGCTCCACCTCCCGCACGTAGTTGGCCGGCACAAAGCCCTCCTCGCCGTTCTGCTGCCGGACGTTCCACCAGTCCGAGTTGGTGCGGTTCAGCAAAGTCATCACCTACGCAGAATACAAAAAACATGCCAGCAAATCAGCAAAAGCTCCCAAAACATTAACTAATGAGGCTAAGAAAGTGGCCAAAACTAATGTCCCGATTTTATCCACAAATAGTCTCACCGGTCAGCGGTGAAATTTAAGAGGTGCTCAGCAGCCCCTCACTCCATTAACCCTTTTATTTCACCGAACGTTGTAAAAAGGGCTTCATTTTTTTCCATTTTATTTAGTTTTATGGTACTTTGTATGCTACTTTGGTGCTCGTCACAATTTATTTCGGGACAAAAGAAACCCGGCTGATAAATTCAGTAAAAGGAATTCTATAAAAAAAAAAAAAGCAAATGAAGGGAGACAAAATTGAAGAAAGTCCATTAGTACTAAAAAAAAACTATATAAAATTCATTTAATCTTGGGGCGCTCATAATAATGGATAAATGCTCGGAAAAGTGAGATTCACTCCAAATCTGCAGTTTTCCAACAGTATGTGACATAACCCATAAAACGTTAATAGGAGTCGCGGTGCTTTTATCTTACACTCATCCATCGGAACCTGTTCCCGTGTGTAGAGAAAACCATTGAACCCTTCGTTATAAACAAAATTATGACCCTAGCCTACATTACAAATTATGACCTGTTCCCGTTTCCACTTTAGCAAAGCAAACGCTAGAGAGGAAGTCGCCTCCTCTCCGGCGTTCGCTCTGTTAAAGTGGGAACAGGTGGAAGGAGCTTCCCCTGAACTCTTATCTGTCACAAACTACAGACAGGCACACTTTTAAAAAATGCCCAGTCATTTAAGAAAAAAAAAATTAAACAAGCTCGATCATGCTGACAAGTACTGGTAAGCACAGAATGTGTGATAGGCCTTCCACTTATCGGGGTTCATCTGCGGGGCCCCTAATGAAGGCTCTCCCTGCCGCTTCTGCCATTTCTTACATTCTCGATAAGCTCGCTTCTCTCTTCTTTCACCATGGAAGAGAGAGGCGTCTAAACGGCATTGCCTCGCTACAAAGCAAGTGTGTCGAAAGATTCGCTCCTATCTCCGACAAAGGTTGCAAGATGGCGCAGCATGACATGCCCATATGCTTTGAAGGCCGCTGGGCGCACAGCCTTCGCAAGTTGCGCAAAAAGATATTTTTTGGTGTCGAGAGCAAATGCCGTCCCTTGTTAGCTCAGTCCACAAAGCACATAACTCACAATTTCAAGGTGGTGAGTTCAAATCCTGCCGGGTGACTGAAGTCTTTTCTATGAGTTCTCTATGTGCGTAACGCTTTCGGTGTCAGCTTTTCATTCCAGTCAACGTTACACCCAAAGCTTTACAGATCTCCCTGAAAATCGGCTGATAAAACACATTCTGCGTTAATATGTATAGTTAGATTACACGTGGGTCTACACCAGCTTTGATATGCTCAGAGGCCCCATCTCCCAAACATGTTGCGTGTTTCACCCTTACATGCAACCAGAAGCTGCATCTATGCCTAGAACCAATAGCAACTAGGTTCTCCTAAAATTGCAGTGATGGGAAAGTAAACAACAAACAAATAAATACATACTAAAAAATACAACGTAAGTTGCAACAGGCATCTCACAGATTCATTTTTGCAGTCACTAATATAGTATGCCTGACAAACACGCAGAAGGCGACTTGCGGAGATAATGAAACCTCATTTACTGCTCAAACTTCTAGCATGCTCTTTCCCTCTCTGCCACATATCCCACGAGCAAACAGGTCTGCAACCTAAATTTAGGTCAACAGATGGCGCCCTATGATTTCTAACATAAAAGGAAACCAAGAAGTGCTGTTTGCAAACAGAAGAGAACCAGATTGCATCTCCCTGAACAAGAGCAGGTTATCTCCTCAGAAGAGCCAAGTCCAGGGGTCAGTCTTCTGACGCAAATCCCCAAAAGTGATAAGCAGTCTTTCTACAGAGATTTTGGCAGCCCTCAACTAAGTCAATGTGCAATTGACCAGGTTGGCTGAAAAACTTGCAGACGAGTGCAAAGGCTCAGAAACATCTATAATAATAACAATAATAATATTAATAATAATAAAAACAAAATCCTCCCTGTGCCTCTTACGGTATTCTTAGCATTGCTGATGAGCTCTTCGTCTCTTGAGTGATCTGTAACGTTTGTGAAATGTGATAAGAGATACGATTTTATTTTTGCCTCTGTTGTTTGCTTATCTGGTGCCTGTAATAGTTGAATTCGTCTCATCGTTATGGTTTACAACTATCGAATAACCCACTTCTCTCATAGGCCTGATATTTGTGAAAGCAATTAGTAGTATAGAAACAACCTTCTTATAGTTGACATCTTACATATTTTCTTTTGTACAAAATATCTGAGCAACCCAGTAGTGGCACTGGATTCAGAGTTGCTTTGGATTCTTAAGTTGGCATGTAAGAATATTTGTTACAAGGACACTGGAACATGTAATAAATATTTACACTATTGGTAAGGGCTACAATAACAAAATATATAGCACATTAACGATATGTAGAGCCTGCATACCTGCAGATAATTCACAAATAAGGAGTTTGTTTTTAATCTAAAACAGCCAAATCCAGAACTTGAAACTACGCCAATTTTGGCTGAAATTCAGGGTCCATCGTTTCCAAAAGGTAGGTACTACCGTAACATTCCGAGAGATGACCCACCTCCGAAAGATAACCCACCCTATATTTTTTGCATGATTTACTATTTATTAAAAAACATAGAAAGATAGTCCACTTCTCGTAATCGCAGGGCACTGGCCAATGGTGACCTCGGCAGAAATGCTGTTACTTAATTACGACGGGAGATAAGCGAACATTGCTAACTGGGAACGACAGTCAAATTAGGTTCAACGCTCCTCCCTGCGATCACAAGTTTCGCAAGTCACAAAATCTAAAACTAGCACTTTTCAACTTTTAATGCGAAAGCATTAACTATCCGATGGAGCAAACTGGTGTTATCCGAGTGTGGCAGGCATTATCGTTGTCTGTAGCAGCGATGAGCGCCACCTAAATTCCCACTGGTTGAGCGAAAATGGAGCCTAGATTCCATCCGTAGCAGCGAAAACGGCACCTAAATTCCCAGCCGAGCGAAAGCGGGACCTAAATTCCCATTGGCCGCGACGCGTCACGTAGGCCCCATAGCAACAGCGTCATCATTGCAAACGAGCCGGCCAAACTGCTGGCGGTGCAGCGGCAGGGGAAGACACGGGCATGACGCTGGCCTAACGTTAGGCCTAACGTTAGGCCTATCGTTACGCTTTGAGGTCTACCGTCGTCAACTGGTACAAGCAGCTATGGCGCCTGGAGCTCATCTCCGGCCGGTGTGTTTAGCGTCCTGAGCTGCCCATGCATTAAAAGTGGTCCCGAAGTGGCAACAAATGACGTCACAGAAGCCGGAGTGTCACGTGTGTTGCATGTCGCGATCCTGGCGGTTGGTCGTAGAAATGCCGTTGAAAAGTATGAGCGAACGCAGAGTGTCGCTGTCGTCACGGCATTCCACCCTCTGACTGCCAAAGCTTCCGTGCACTGTCGCATTGAAGAGCGAACTGCAGCGGAACAGGCATCTGCCACATCCACCACCGCTGCTGGGACACCACCGCGATCGCGACCGGCGACAGCGTGACACTTCTATTACGTCATCCGGTGGAAATCAAGGGACCACTTTTTGGACGCCGTAAACACATCAGTCGGAGACGCCTTCCAGGCACCATTCGCAACTCCAACGCCCTATAGGTGGCGGGGCGGTAGTTCCAAGATGGCGGAAGAGACGGGGATAGATTCTCCAGGATATCCCGTGCGCCTGCTCGCTGACGCTGTTCAGCGCGGTAAAAATGATTTATTTGTCTACAAATGCGAAGCGGTTAGGGAGGGATTATATTACAGGTGACGGAGATGCTGACGCACGTTAGGAAAACGAGCATGCTGTTATTTAAAAGTTGCAGAAACCACAAATTGCGAAGCTTTGTGGTGAGCGAGCGCGTTTTAGGCACCGGCCACGTTACTGTTTGTGGCAGAATATTTTTGAGGGTGATGAAGATATCGTACTTGCGCTTTGCCTGGCCATTAGTGCTCTAAAAAGAGAGCCGCGAACGGTGACCGTCAAGCTTCGGAAGAGCAGCGTTCACAGTATTGGTGTCTTCGCGTCACAGCCTCACAACTCGCTGCTCACCGTTTCGGTTTTAGTGTATTGCAACACGTAATCAAACTGCTCTATGGTTATTGATAGGAAGTTTGTTACCGCAGGCTACCGAGCGGTGTAGCATTACAACCGGAAGGTCGCGCTGCGCCTTTGAAGCACAATTTTCAGTGCGCGCCAGGAGCGTCGCCGTGCTCATCACTCTAAAAAAAAAAAAAAAGTTGTAGTCTTTACAGCTTTTTGTCACATATACGACAATCCAAAACTTCAGTTCGCCGTGCAGCCAACTGACGTCAAACTGACGGCCCCAACTTTTACGTGATGCTTGATGACGGCGCAATATAAGATATTAAACAGCTAAAGTACGCATGAAAGAGTACCGAAAAAAAAAAAGAACGAGGTTTTGCAGTAGAACCAAAAAAATAAAAACGATTACTTTTTTTTTCTACAGTCATTTACATTTACTTAAGCTATTTTAATAAGTTGCACAACTCGGCTATCAAGCCGCTCGTGAAAGTTGGTAGCGACGGTTGAACGTCAGTGCGCTGCGCGTCCAACTGAAGTTTAGGGGTGTCGTACGCTATGCAAAAACTGCCTATTAGCATAATCTTCGTGTTTAGGGGTTTTATTTATTGCTTTATCAAAAATAAATATTTTAATATACCGTACATTTTTTTGTACCGTGTTATTTGCAACATTGCGGTCCCTCTGGCCAAAACTGCGCGTTCTAAGCTCTCGTCACGAACGGCTGGCTAACACAGACGCGCTTAAAATGCTTCGAGCATTTCTTTATTTGCTTTGTTATTACTTGAAAGCAAGTACGGGTATTCTGTCTTTTTAAAGTGCTTGGAATAAATGGTCATGTTCCTTGTAACGGCCTTAAAACGCGAACCCATTCCCGATTTGTATCGCTCGACATACCGTTGCGTGACGAGTTTTCTCCTACTTATGGCAAAGAATAGACTTTCCGTAGACCGTAGTATAGAGTTCTTCATTATTAGCGGGAACATTTTCCGTCACGTTGAGCACAGATTGAGCTGGCGGCCATGCACAAGACCAGAAATCCGCAGCGTATGCGAAACGCGAAAAGTCCCTAATGAAATTAGACATCCCGGTCCTTCGTGCAAGGCTGTTGCAAGGTGAAGCATAAGAATTCCTTTTTTAACGCGCTCACTTTTTTCGTTAAAACGGCTTCACGCATCAAGGCCGACAGTCCCTGCCACCGTTTCCGCGCCGCCGCCGCCGCTGCCGTCCCCGTTCCTCTGGTTCTCCGTTCGTCCGCGGAGGGCTGGGCGCGCTGGAGTTGCAATAGCGCAGCGGCTTAACATGAGGGGGGACGGGTATGCGCTGGCCTCACATTAGGCCTAACGTTAAGCCTAATGTCACCTGTACCCGCAGCTAGGCCGATGATGATGATGAGAGGACACGTGATTTCAGCACGCGCCTTGCCAAGCTTCGCACTCCCACCACTGCTTCACCCAGCGGCGCACCAGTCACCGGTGAGCCAGGATGCTTTCGCATTCACAACTCATAAGAAGTGCATAGGTGTCCACGGAATATTTTTTTATAGCATACTAAAAGTTAATTTATTTATTATTTTCACCCGATTTGCTTTCGATTTTAGAGTGAGCTATCCTCGGGATATTGGCAATCTAAAATCGGTCATGTTATGCGAGTAAAAACATTGTAAAGGTGGCCGCGGTACAGGGCTCAAACCTAGTCTAATAAGCACACATTCCTGTTTACCTCCATTTTGCTTCACGTGGATCTGACTCTCAGAAAAAGAACTCCTCAGACATCTGGGGGGACAAACAGTCAATCACACAACTGGACGCAGGTAAAGATATAAAATATTTTATGAATAATGGATCTGTTGCAAATAGAATTAGCATGGATGCAGATTGGATGCAATCTCTAAAGCTTGCATATAAGTAGACCGTAGACTTTTCAGTTTTAACCGAAAAACACCAATAAACATCTGTCAGTGTCAAAATACAAAATCAGTTAAAACCCGGAGACGTCGATATACATCGGTGGGTGCCGAAGGTACAAGATCGGTTCAAACCAAAAGACACAGATTTCTTGAAATTTTTGCTCCATCTAGGATTGTCTGTTGAAATCCTCCCCTCAAAAACTAATATGCTTAGTTTCTCACGAGTTTCTTTTTACCAAGAATTATCGTTTTAGCGTGCACCCGAAGCAGATCACCAAAATGCACCGATACATTAAAATAAATAATAAACATCAAAAAGCATCAATTGATTTTTCATCAATAAACACCAAAACATCTATGGCAAACATATACGACGGGGATATGAATATGTCAGAGGAGTAAGGATGCTGTTTCTGAAGCCAAATCTGCCTTATGTGGGGAAGGCGATGTGCCTCAACTTCACTGATATAAATGCGAATGCATTTTGCTTAAATTGTTTTCCCCAAATTCCAGTCCCTGATGCTCTGCGAACCACACGAGACTTGTGGTCACAAACTGTGGTACATCCCAGGAACTCTGCCCCTTCACAGAATGACAATACCACAATATTCTAGGCTTTTTGCTCAGACATTACCTTTGCTATCGGCCAAATATACTGCCTCGAAACTCAGCATCACTATCTTCAAACGATATCATCAGAGTTAAACACAAAAGCTGCTTGGCAAAAGCAAACAAGCATCAAAAACGCCAATCAAACCTAAACATAGAAAAAAAATTTCATAGCAATACAGGTGCAGATATCAGTATCCCTATCCACACAAGGGTCTAATCATGAAATTGTTATATAACATTAGCGTCAGCCCGAACCCCCACTCCTCATACAAACAGCATGTGCAACCCACGCACTTCATGCGTAGGGTAGCTCAGCACATTCTGTGTCCCCCAGTCTTTATCAGTATGAGCAAGCGAGCAGAAATTTTACGCGACACTGTGACGTCACATCATGTAGTTACATAACATAACGTGACAAAATACCATGACGTCGAGTGTCATCACGTAACCTGACGTCCCCTCGCAGGGTCACGTAACGCAAGGCTTCATGACATTGTGCTTTGCCGATGGTCTTGTGACACCATGACATGATGCCATGCAACACTAACATCACATCAAATGGTCATGTGACCAAGTGCCTTCCTGATGGACACATGACACTGCGAAGTCATGTCGCACCGTGACATTACATGACGCGTTTTAACATATGATGTCAGGGTGTCACGTGACCTATGGTCAAGTCATATAATGTTTCGTGACACGTCAGGTCTAAATTAAATTTAACCAAAATTCAGGGGAAATTCAGGGATTTCAAGGATGCCAAAAAGAAAAATTCAAAGGTCCAAACAGACGTCTCATGTGACCTAGCAAATCTTACTCTTTCTTAGCAAGGATTTCTTTATCCATAGCTGCTATTTCTACCTTTATTTCCCTGGTCGTTCGTCCCAAACCACTGGCCAATGGACAAACAATTGATGACACTTCTAGATTTGGCATCCTCAGAGAAGCTATCTGCAGATTTTTGCAACCCCTTCAACATTCTTTGGAGTTAATAATTTTTCTCTTGCAACTTATAAAAAGTAGCACCTGTATCCTTTATAATGGGCAATGCCTGGAATCACCTATTTCCAGAAAAGAGTAGGATTCCAGACAACTAAACAACTATGGCTAAGTGTGAGCTTTGGTGTGCCATGTATGTAAAACCGAAACCATGAAGCCCCATGAATTTTTTTCAAGAAAATTTTCAAGAAATATGAGGTCTGCCTCTACATTAGAGAAATTTCAAAAGCCCTTGTGAATCCATTTTCGTAAATTATTCTAGATTTCCAAAAAGCTGCGTGAACCCTGGTCAGGTCACATCATGACGCCACAGAGGACCTTTAAATGTATACCAAAGAGACGGACAATTCAATGTCCCATTCTTCCTCCATTCCTTTGTCTCTTCTGTGGTCCAATTTTCCCTTAGCTCTTTCCACGAGCGTAAGAAGCCCCTTTTTGATTCCCATCTTTTTCTGTAATGCAGATAGAAAAGAAGACATCTTCCGAGTACCTTCTAGATTCCAGGTTTCTCACAAAGCTTTTCCGTTGCATTATTTACATCCTTTGTTCCCCTCATTCCTTCGGTTGAAACGCTTCTCCAACTGTACCTCCGCTGCAGATCCTTGCCTAACGCACTACTATAAAAACATTTTAACAAATTTGACAAAAAATCTTTATACTTAGCCAAGTAATTTATACAGTTTTCTTACGTAATTTGCCGTCAAACTGCGAAGCAGATGACAAAAGATTATTTTTTCATATCAGACCCCATCCACGCTAAAACTCCAAATGAGGAGCCACCAGTGGGTCTGAACAAATCAAATAAAGCCAAAGCGAGTATTCCCAATTTATTCCTGCCGCAATATTATCCAACTATAAGAACCCAACCACTGACTACCGAACAATAGAAATGAGTGGAAACGAAAAAGGAATGCCTCTCCTCCCGAGGGGAGGGGAAACAAACAGCGCAGTAGCCGCGGTGATAACGGCCCGTCCTTTTACTGCAACCCCGGGCCGAGCAGCGCGCCTTATAGATTAACCCGGGGAGGGGGAAAGCCCCCCGCGTGGGAGGGGCGCAATTAGCGGCATCTGCTGCTTCTGTTTATGGCCCGCCCGGCCGACGGCGACGGCCGATGGAGCGTGAACGCTTATCTCGCAACGGCTTCACGCTCGGCAGCAATGCGCGCGCGGGAGACCGGACGCCCGTGTAGTCGGGCTTACGGCGAAAACGGTACGATCAACACGGCCAGTATGCTTCCGCAGAACAAAACATTTGCCTCGGTACCACCCCGCCTCGCAAAGACCGGCAGCTGACGCCGGGCCCAGCGGAATGTGGCGTCGCCCCTGCTAGGCTCCGGGTGAGTACGCAGTCTATCCGCAACCCGCTCTTGTGCGCCGGTTCCGGAGCTTCTCAGAAGCGTGCTCGTCGCCCTTGGCACGCTTTCCGAGGAAGTGGGATGCTCGCGGCAAGGCAGATTCAATGGAAGGGACTGTGCCGAATCGGCCTTTCTTTGGCCAGCAAACGGTGTAGGGCAAGAAGGCAAGCTGGCTTCTGGACGAAAGCCACAGCTGGATGAGACACGCGTGGGCAGAGCAAATTTTAGCACTTAAGACTGCCTGGCTGTTCTGCCTTGATCTCAGACAGTAGTCTTTTGCAGGAAATGTCTGGAACTGCCTTATTTGCTGGTCAATGGTAACGGGTGGCAATAAAATAATTGGTGTGTGTGAAAATTTCCTCGTCACCCTTAAAAGGAAGATTGATGCTCGAAACAATAAAATTAGACAAAAAATGAACAGTCGCAAAATAAAGGAATTAATACAAAAAGCCCTCTTTGGAATTTTGAGGTAGCTTTTACAAAAATCTAAGAAAAACTCTGTTTGCTGGAGAAATTTAGGTGAAATTATATCCGAGGGATGCGGAATCCCCGTGTCCATCCGAGGACCCACGAGGTGTTTTGCGCTTGTAAACAGAGCTGTCTTTTGCACATCCGTTGAAAAGTTCCTTATAATTTTTATAGCACCTTTCAACTGGTCATATTGGTCATGACGAGGTTCAGTAATCCCAGCTTCTCCGTAAAGACATAGGTACGAAACTTAACCTTCCAATTTGCGCACATAACTGTGACCAGAGCGACGTCCGGTTCAGCGATACCACGGAAGTGGGAGAGCAACAAACGCTCAACGCTTTCCTCCTCTCGCCCGTCTAGGGTCCAGGTGCCCAGCGTGCTCCGATGAACGGCACTGCACCCTCGACCGACCTCTCAGCAGATCGGGTAGTGGCAGCCATAGTCGTGTCGGCCGAGGCGTGCGTCTCCGTGACGGGCAACACGCTGGTCCTCTTCGTGTCCCTGTGGGACGACCAGGTCAAGCGGCACCGGTCCAGCCTGCTCGTCGTCAGCCTGGCGGTCACAGACCTGCTCAGCGCCACCCTCGTCATGGTGCCCTCTGCGTGTGCCCTCACCTACGAGGGCTGGCCACTGGGCGACCGGGCCTTCTGCACCTTTCACGGTGTGCTCAACTACTGGCTCACGTCAACCTCCAGCCTGACTCTGGCCATGATTGCCCTCGACCGGGGACTTGCCATCCAGAAGCCGCTCGAGTACGTCCAACGCAGCACCTGGCGCCGCGTCGCCCAGATGGTCGCCTTCCCCTGGACCCTGGGCATCGTGTTCGCGCTCGTGCCCGCCTGCCTTGACTGGACCGCCTACCAGTTCGACAACATCGTGTGCGACGTCGACTGGCACCCCAGGCACGAGCACGTCCTGTACTACGCCGCCGCCTTCTCCCTGTGCTTCGCCGCTCCCGCCGTCGTTGTGCTCGTGCAGTATGCGCGCATCCTTCTCTCGGTGCGACGGCTGCGCGAGATGGTTGCCGCGCCTGTCGCAAACGGCGCAGCGTGCTCGTCCGGCCGGCCACCGCTGGTGCGCAGGCATTCAGACAGCCAGAAGATCCTGCTGAGCATCTTGACGGTCATCGTCATCTTCTTCATCTGCATCATCCCTTTCTGCTTTACCAAGTTGGTGAAAGTGCTCCTAGGACCCCAGGCCATCCCTGACTGGCTAGACATGATGTCCACGGTCATTCAGTTTCTGGCATCAGTTGCAAATCCTTTCGTCTACTCCATCGGACTCAAGAATTTCCAGGATGCCCTGTGTAGACTCACACGCGCGGGAAGGTATAGGAACCCATGGAGCCTAAATCCCCGATGAACCGTTCCCAAGTGCACATCTTGCTTGGACTTGAACTATGTGTTTCGGGCATTTCCTAGACATGGAGAGCCTCTAGAAAACGACCAAAGGTGCATCTCAAAGTCATCTCATGACATCTTACAGCCAAATCTCATAGTTACGTGCTACATTACATCTCATAAATGTATTCTACATGTTTCATTGTCACATCACAGAAACTTAATGTTTATGTAAAAGGTGTCTCATGGCCCTGCAAGCAGTCGTTTGTCATTACAAAGAGATAAAGACATATGAAGGACAAAAGGGCAAACAGCGCGCAAAAAACTGGGACAAAGTAAAAGAAGTGCACGTAGGACAAGCGCTGACTCTCACCTGAAGATGTAATAAAAACAAAATCGGCAACAACGAACATGTC
This sequence comes from Ixodes ricinus, assembly GCA_037355805.1. Classification (NCBI taxonomy): domain Eukaryota; kingdom Metazoa; phylum Arthropoda; class Arachnida; order Ixodida; family Ixodidae; genus Ixodes; species Ixodes ricinus. The sequence continues at coordinate 89,190 of JAZHYW010035639.1, forward strand.
TGTCGCGAGATGGTCAATCAACACATGTCAAAAGGTAATCTCTCTGCTATGCAAGTGTAGCAACGCCTGACTGATGCATTTCGTATCCCCTTTTTGTTTAATCGCTTAGGCTTGTAAAATTTTCCTAGTCATTCGGTCTCTGCCCTTGCCAGTAATCTCCAGATTTTGAAACATGGGTCAACACCCACAGCCAATGCAGCGCAGTACTTTGTCCCTATAATTTGCCACTGTCCGACAGCCTGTCAGCTTGTCAGCGGCCTGCTCGTGGTCAGCCTGCAAGCACCGCGCTGTGCAGTGGCTGAACCAAGCTGACGGGCGCCACATTGCCACCCTCACACCTGAATGGCCCAACTAAAAATGTGTGGTCAACTGCCCGTCTCAACTGCAAACTTCTGGAGCCAAGTAATGTAGACATCTGTGAAATGAGTTTTGGAGTCCCCTAGTCAAGAAACAAGGCTGTCTCTGAACCAACTGCATTTTGTGTGCTGAGAGTTTTATTTCTTGAGCTATTCACGGAAGCCCATATCAAACACTCAACACTGACAGTTCCAAAAAACGGTACATCGAGGACATGCTGACCAAAAAAAACACCATTTAAAAGAAAACATTATAGGTGACATTTTAAGGCATAATATACTAAACGAACTAACCTAAAATCGAAACCTTTACAGAAGAGGTGACACTATTGTGCACAAAATTTAGAGAAGAATTTTCTTACACACAGAATATAGTCATCCACATTTTTTTATTGAATGTTTAGTTCACATTATCTAGTTATGCAAGATATCAAAACTGAAGTTGTCAGTAAAATAACTTCCTTCAATATCCAACGCGGTGCCAGGCCAATTCTGACATACAGTATTAAATCAATAAATTTAGTTTTTGAAGATGTTCTCAAAAACTTGGAGGATGCTTAAGCTTCACATTTAGAGTGGAACGCGATAGCGTTAATGGGCCTCGTCTGCATCGCCTTTTCGTTTGCTTCTCATGCTCAGAGACGCGAGTGCGCTCCGAGATCCAGAGGCGCTATCGCATCTCCGGGTTGCCCTGTCGCTACTGTCGCCTGATTTCGTTTTCACGGGCACAGATATAAACATATAAACTCCCACTCATTCCCAAGCCGTGCAAGCATGCCTTGCGTGGCCAAGTTAGTAGCATGTCTGGCTCGCAACCGAAGGGTCGTGGGTTCGAATCCTGCCTAAAAGTCTTCAAATTTTTTCTTTAGGGCAAATTAATTATTTTATTAAGTGAAATCATTGGAGACATGCCGCAACCATTAATTCAGATTACATGTCATCTTTTCATTCACTTTCATTCCACGTGTAATGTCACGTTTCACGTGAGCGTTGTGGGTTGTTTGAAATTCCCACGCGAGGTCATGTGGCTGCGACGTCATGACCCTATCGACCAATCCTGGATTTTAGCGCATGCCACCGATGCCGGCTTTTCTGCGACACAAGCTCCTTATCGCGTTGAAATCCAAGGTGTGTCAGTAAGACAACTTCCTTCAGTATCCAATACCATGCCAGAGCAATTTTTATTACGAGTGTGCGAATAATAATATTTTCTAATACGAATCGATTAGGAATATGTGAAGAAACCGACTTCATATATTGAATTGAATATTGAATATGTGTGCCGTATCAAGAAGTGGTGACAAGCTTTGCCTTTTGCAACAAAGGCTGCTCCCTCCATTTAATCATATCATCCAGTGTAGGTTGACCCCCCAAAAGACTGCTCACAGCGTCCTTTTTTATTCCATCAACAAAGGGTGTTGTTTCAAGTTTGTTTTGAAGCGTTGCAGTTGTTCCCGTCTGCATTCAAAGAACACTTTCGCACAACTTACACCGAGCTGTCAACGACGTGAGAGTTTTGTGTGGTACAGTCAGAGAAGACTTTTTCTGGCTTTCGTTCCTCGTTTGCTCGGTGGCTCATCAAATGCAGCTGAGGCCATTCTCTGAGAACACATTCAAACAAGGACAGTGCCAGCATTGACTAAAGCAGCTAGCGTGGCTGATAAATTGCCAAACAAAGTCCGCAAAGCAGTGGTAGCCATCTTGCCCGGTAGTTGAGTTGTTGTCGATGGCAATGTACAGTGTCTTTTCTTTTAAATTTTTCTTTCGTTTTTGTTTTCTTCTTTTTTTTGTTAATAAATATTTCGAGTAAACCTTTGAGATAAGCTGATTGTTTTGCCTATCTTTATGACTAAAAGAATACATAATGTATATTGCTAAGATATTTATACACAACTTTATAAAACAAAAAAACAAATACAGCTGTCTCGTGGAGCAGATAAGAATTTTATGGAAAATGGAAAGAGCTGATACAGAACTGATAATGAATGCATTATGTGTAGATTTCGGTGAATAAACATTCTAAGATACTTCAGAATGTTCAGGGCAAGCACAGCGTGCCGATTATTCCTTATTTACTCGAAAATTCTGAGTTCTGTCTGGATATTTTGGAAATTTCGAATTTGCAACTCTCAAATCAAATATGTATCGAATAGGGAAAATATTCTATTCATATTCCAAATTCCAAATATTCGTACACCCATAATTTTTATTCATAGTATGCTGGCAAAAAATTTAAGTTTGCAAGATATTCTCAAAAGTAAAGCTCTGTCAGTAAAACAGCTTCCATCAGTATCCAATGTGGTGCCAAACTGATATTTGTTTACAGTATTCAAGCAAAACATTTAGACTTGCAGTATGTGCTCAAAGTTCAAGCTTTGTCAGTAAAACAACTTTCTTCAGTATCCAATTCCACGCCAGGCCAGTTTTGATTCATAGGATTCAACCAAAAAATAAAGTTTTGCAAGATGTTCTATTGTACGTAGAGGCACAAGGCATGGTAAAAAGATGCTGATTGATGAAGGGCAGTACAAACTGCAATGCATGGTTATTTTAGGTACCAAATCAAACGTAAACCACTGAAAT